>JABFPJ010002426.1:0-19593 GCA_022817425.1 Gryon sp. ZL-2020
TTAATTTATTTATATTCATAGTAATAAATTTAATATAAACGTAATAAATTAGTAATTAATGAGTACTAAATATTTCTACATGTTTTTTTTTATTGTGCCATAGTGGCTGTTCCAGCTTCACACACCTATTGTACAAGTAACATACGTTTTTTTAGCTGCAGTATATTTTGTACCAAGGGAGATAAAATCAAAAAGATTTTACGTTTCAAAATCACAAAGAATTTACGTTTATTTCCCATGCTGCAAACCATGTTTTACGACATTACGTGACGTAAAATACTTTAGTACTAACAAGAAACGAGCAAAAGAATTAAACATTAAATTACATTTATACTAAATATTTATAATAATATTAAATTGTCGAATTTTAAATTTAAAACGTTGAATAGTGTAATTAATATTGCTGAAAAATTGGAAAAATATTGATTTTAATGCTGAAAGTAATTGAAAAGTAATTGAATTTTGAATTGAAGAGAGTAAAAGTATTTCTTAGCAATTTTCATATTTTTACAATGATATCTTAAATACGTAATGTATATCAGAAATTATATTAAAGTATACAATATTTAGTAAGTTACTTTGTACACAATTATTTACAGTTGCCTTCCTTTAGTAGAATGACATTTTATGTACATAATATATAATAATGAATTTAGTTGCATTTTATATCTATAAAATAATAACAAGTAATCAATAACAAGTTAACTTCGTGATTGAATAATTTCTACCCTCACGATGAAAACTAAATTTTGAAAATATATGAAAACATATCTATTTTTTTTTGCCGCTTAAATATATGCCAAAATCTATTTTGAATATATCTTTATAAACTTAAATATATTTTTGCATATATTTTCACATATATTGTCACACATGTTTTTAACAATTTGTCACAAATTGTTATAGAATGTTATTTTTGTATTGTTCAGACTCAGATCTGATTTCAAAATTCAGAATATTATTAATGCTTTGTGTTGTTTAAATATATCTCTTCTTCAGTCGGAAAGAATTCAATAATTGACTTTTGACACATCGTACACTACAAAAACAAGTGTCTCATTTTGAGACATTTTTGATGATTGAGGCACTAAATATGTCTCATTTATTCAATTTTAAGACGTTTTTCGCGTCTCAATCATCGAAAATGTCTCAAAATGAGACACTTCTTTTTGTAGTGTATAAAGTCATATATATTTTTATATGTCAATGTAGGTATGATTGATACGATATAAATTTTAATCTATAACAATTAATTATTTTACCCCAGTAAAAATTCATCGGGCTGTAATATGACGTCGCCTTATTGGGCCCATACCAAATCCCTACGTTATACCAATATTACAGCCCGATCAAATTTTTCTAGGGTACTTTTTAACATAAACACATTCAACTAGCAAAAACACAGTCTCCTTCAAGAAGACTTTTTAAAATTTGTTAAACATTGAAAAACTTTATCAAATACAAAACTAATTTACTAATAAAAGTCCATTAATAAATGCAATCATATGTAAAATATTCTTAAATGACTATTGCTGTTTTCAAAATTGTTAAATTCTGATAAACGGACACTCAGGGAAATTTAAGAGGAATTTTTACTAAAGAATGTTGTAATCTCAGAACATATTGAAAAAGGCGCAAATTTTACTGCGTATTATACCAATTTTTACTATGTATACGTAGTAAAAATTGATATTAAAGTAGCAATTTTGAAATAAATATTATTCTAATTTGCTACTTAAATATCAAATTTTACTACGTATAGCAGTAAAATTTGCTCCTCTTTTCAATATGTTCTCAGATTACTACGTTCTTTAGCAAAAATTCATAAAAAATTAGTAAATATTCCTCTCAAATTTCCCTCAGTGGACTGTTTTCAAATTCTCTGTATTATCTTCAACCGATTAATACAAATTATAATCAAATCAAATTAAGTCCATTTGATATTTGCTTTCGAATCTTAATGATTTCATACCTCAACAGTGGACTTTAATTTTCTAAAACTACTATCTACTCCACTTATCTCAATATTGCTTTATGAAAATAACAGCGTTAAAGCCATCGTGACTTCTTTGGACAATAACTTTCGCAAGATCATCCTGATTGAAACGATCCACAATTTCAACTTTAAATTGTTCTTCATTTAACTAAAATTATATAAAAATAAATTAAGTACTTCTATAACTAATTTTGGTAATTTGCTTTAAATGTTTAAAAAGCTTGTTTAAATCCAATTTAAGGATTTAATTTTGGAATGACTTTTTCCACTTGAGGGTCCGTCATATAACAGAGTGCGGTTCCATCGAAGCTATTTCTAAGAAATAAACATATGATTGGAAACAGTGTTGATAATATAAGAAAATGAATATTGTCTCTTATGAAACTTATGACATCATAAGATAAGATTCTTCTACATAAACACAAACAAAATATAAACGCTACGGTTATATATATGGTCAAAGCTATACCTTTTGTCTAAAAGCTGGACAATGATAATGGTATAGGTATTGCAGTTTTACTATTATTGTAAACTGAATATACTTAACTCAGTCACATCGAATGTGTGTCATAAGTAAATTTAATAACTAAATTAATTATATTATATACATCTATTTTAACTATACAAATTATTGTTGTTTTAGATCAAACCTTATCATTAGATAACAAGAATAAAGATAAAGAATATCACGATATGTTATTTTGTATTCTTATTCATAATTATTTCATTATGGATAAGAATATAATAATTTGATTACATACACTACAAAAACATGTGTCTCATTTTGAGACATTTGTGATGATTGAGATACCAAAAATATCTCATTTATTCAATTTTAAGACGTTTTTTGCGTCTCAATCATCAAAAATGTCTCAAAATGAGACACTTGTTTTTGTAGTGTAACTTAATGATGATAACTTACATATCAAGTTATGTAATCATTTATTATATACTTATTTTTATGAACAACTGTCGACAATGTAACTATGATAACTATTAATAAAAATACTGCATAATAATATGTAATCGTTAAAAAAGATTAATCTGATTATATATATAAAAGCACACACATGATCTTCATAAGTATATGGAACCACTTTCTTTACAATAAAAATAAATTTTTCATTTTCGTCTAAAAATATCTTTTTAATAGATCCGAATAGAGGCAGAACATCTTTCTCATCATAACATAAAACTAAATCTCGTTTTTATGTTATATTATCATACGTTAATCATAGCACGGTAAATAATTATGCCTATTACACATATATCGACGCTTCTTACGTAAAAGGTGACATCTCAAATTTTTTGTACAAAAGGATACATCTCCTATGTTTAAGCATAGGAGATGTATCCTTTTGTACAAAAAATTTGAGATGTCTCAATCTTTGAGACATCTCCTATGTTTAAGCATAGGAGATGTATCCTTTTTTTGTACAAAAAATTTGAGATGTCACCTTTTACGTAAGAAGCGTCGATATAAGCATAACTGTCACAGCTATACAACAATATAACCGAAACAACAATTCTCAATATGATTAGCACAGACAGATGTATGACTGAATTAGACGTATTTAAGTTGCTATATTTGGATGACTGTTATGAATAATAAGAATAAATAAATTAGCTACATTTTGTATCTACGGTTGCCATAATTTCTTAGAAATAATAGCAGAACTATAATGCAATGTCAATATGAACTTGAACAAACAATTTTTTTTATTACAAATTGTTTAACATTACAAAATTATGTTGCAATACCAACACTTTTTTAATTTTTTGAAACTAAATTTAAATTCCATTCAAAGCAAAATTTCATTGAACTTTTTATGTGTTCGCTAAATATTAATTTCGATGAAAGTTATGATTTTTGTATGCACTAAATGTATAATTCAAATGAACAAAACAGACTGCCATCAAATTTAGTGAACATTCAATGTGAAAAGAAATGTTTTACAAACTTTTATTGCTGTGTATATATGAGTGACCGCTGATTATAGAAAGTACTCTAAAAATGATACACATTCTGGCAAAAAATGTCAAATAAATAACGTGATGATATCAAAATCTCTTGCAAACATTTCTCAATCGAGATATGTTACTCAGATTTCCCTCGGCGTGAATATCGCGTTTGGCAGACTTCCACCAGAAACGTTCAAATGATTCGTGGATACCAAAATTCAGCAATTCTCACGAGTAAAAGAGAATTAATGTGAATGTGCGGATAATTTTTTTCGCTTTTCTAATTTCAAAAACTCGATAAAAAAGAATGACAATTTGAATTGTGTAACTGAAAGAAATAAAGCAAACATTAGAATTGAGTTGAGCAAGACTTTTTAAATATTGTGTATCATTGTTTTAAATATTGTTAAAATGCAAACTTTACTGTAAATAATAATTTGTCATGCAATTAAAGCGTCGGAATTTTGAACGTGCTTAAATCCGTTAAATGCTGTAAGAACATTAATTTTTTTGTTGCTATAGAAAGTGACTTTTTAAATGTAAAATGCCGTTTAATGTTGCTTTCGAATGACAAGTCAGCGAAATTGTAATTAGTTAACCCAAAGAAATGTTTGCTAGTTATGATAAGCTACTTTCGTTGAACACGCCGGAGCTTCTTGGCTTTGCCGGTCTGTTGCATGATCAAAGGTTACCAAGCTCGACTTTTCACATTTTGCTGCATAAACATGGTTTACGTGTATTGCTCGACACAACCTACTTGAACATTTATTCAACTCTGTTTCACTTGAAAGTAAAAAATGGATGCAATCAGCTTGGCATTCTACAATAAATTGTTTTGATGAAAATTGTTTACTTTATGCAAACATGTCGAGCAAAATCTTACCCTTGCAATATTATTTTGCAATATTTGATCAACTTAAAACTCATCTTCTGAATTTTAAAATTGAAAAAAAAACTTTCATCACTTTCTGGTTTATGCAAAATAAGACTTACACAATGAATATTAACTCGTATAGAGCAAAGACATTTCTATGCTTCATATGGATGTTTGTTGAACTATCAAAACAGAAAATAGACCTTAATTTGACCTATTATTCAGAGGTTATTATTCAAGAAAGTTTAGTTGGGTTAATTTTTTTTTCTTCAACTTTAAAAACATGTAACATTTTGTTAGAAATGTTACAAATGTAAGTTGAGATAAGTTTGTAAATCATTTAATGGAGAAAATGTGATTCTGAGAGTTACTTTTGGATTAAAAAAATAAAAGTATTAAGTACAATAAGTACATATAATTAGCTACATAATTATTTTAAAATTAGATTGTTAGGAAGATACGGAGAACAGGATTTCCGTCTCAAAGATAACGTGTAATTTTTGATAGAAAATTGACGGTTTAAGTCGAAATAATGAGATAGTTTATATTTTTTGATATACTACAAGGAAGATTTATGTTTTAGGTACTTCTCAGAACAGCATTATTACTATGGATTATTCACTGAAAATGTTCAATAAATATCGTCTGATGTTAAAATTGATGTACTTTTTGTATTTAAATGTGGGTTTGAGAAATATGATTCCATTCTCTATATATACTTCATCGCGTAATAGGTTTCTAGTGGAATCGAGTATAAATCACTTTGTATTGTGAATAAATAATCAAAATGCCGTTCAAATGTTTGAAATCAAAAAATTATAACGTTAATGAAATGATTCTTGTTTTCTTCTTAGTTTATAAATAAACTCATCTTTCGAGAAATAAAACTGTAGCCAAACAAAAAGGATATTAACTTATTTGATTAATATCGAGTTAATAAAAGAGATTATTTACTGAAAAAATAGGAGGAATGTTTTCATGTATTTTTGTTGGAAAAAACAAAAGTATTTTCATCTTATTTAGTTGACAAATCGTTTCTCGTGTTTTTCTAATTCGGCGTGAAAGTAATTAATGCTCTTTCACGAATTTTGTGACACATTTTTTATCATTTCAATGGTGGTTTTCAACACAGTGGCTTTAATCCTCGTCCCTTTTCTCTCGATAGTTTGCAGAAGGAACGACAGTCGTATTGAATCCGCTTTTCCACCTTTCCTCGGCGATTTCCGAGAATGAAATGAATAATTCATTGTTTTGAGACATCGAGCTCGTAGTCCGGCGCGCTTTCGCTCGAGGAAACGGAATCCTGGAAATGCTCATTTGTTTATCCGCGTGTTTCAAATTGCAATCAGATTATACTTGATTTGTGAATTATATATTTACTAAAAAGAATGTTTCCTTTTTTTCTCCTTCTCACATTGTACAATTCAAAATTGCACCAATGTTGCTATTTCAAATTGTCTCTTGAAAGCTGCAATTTATTACAACATTTTTATTACATTTAATAAAATATGAAATTAATTCAAAATATTGGCCAACATTTGCTTAATAAATTCAGTTATTATAATTTTACGTGACTGTAAATGTGTTTAATATACATAGTGCCAGAGAATACTTCTAATTCTACGAAAAAAGGAGGATCGAAAAAGATAAAAAAAGAAGAAAAAACTGATTACACTAAAAAAGTTTGCACAGTACTTTCGTACAAATTTTAGTTTCTTTGTTAAATTTTGCCTTTTTTTCGTGAAATTGTTGAACTTAGACGGACGAATTGTTTTCATTATATCCAAGAGGATATAATGAAGTTAAATAAATAAAACTACTTTTCGTAGTTTTATTTAACGATATGAGACAGAGAAAACAAATTAAACTTTTATTTTATACGAACAATATTTTTGAAGTTGATGAAAAAATTCCGTTATCCTGCGTTTCTTTAAATTTTTCATCATAACATAAATGCATGTCTTATTTTCGCTTTTTATATACTGTTTCATTGTTTTCAATTGAATATTATACTTTTGTTACTTCAAAATGATTATTTCGTCTATTTTTTTTTCTTTGTATTATAAATTATATTATGGTCCTAAAAACTTTTCTACATTAAATTGAAAAATTGTGTTAAGTATAATAACTTTATTGAGAATTTATCCTTGGATAAAGCATTTTTTTTATTTTACTAGACTGTTCATAATCCAATTTATCAATTTTCTTTCAGTATAGTATAATACTTCATCTTTATTTTCACGTAAGTTTTAGTATAGTAGAAACTACAAGTTGGACTCAGTTTATGTCACACAGAAAGGCATTCGCACACTCGTATAATATGTACGTCTCACCTCAGCTTATCCTCTGATTCGCTTATTTGCACTTGCTTATTTGATCGCCTCTGCCAGTTCTAATCAGTGAACATATATACTTGCTCAATGTCTATATACTAATTCAATACACATAATATGTATAACTAATTTGTGGTGAAACGTTAACTTATATTCGACTTATAGATAAATTCTTGATATATGTTTATAAGATAAACATTAAGAAAAATGAAATATTCCTTTAAAACTTTTTATTTTTTTTTTAGTTTTGATACAATAAAAATATTTTTTTTATCTGTACTTATATATAAAAAAGTTAAAAATATGTTTGTTTGTTTGATTGTATGTCAATCATGTAAAATCTACTAAACCGATTTCAACTTAATTTTTAAATAATATAATTGACTTTAGTCCTATAAAGGGTCGCAGGTTTTATATTTTTGCGATATATCTCTCACGGACGAAGATATAAACAACAGTTGTATATTCTAGTATATAGTGTTATTATCGCACTTTTATAGACATTGTATATATATTTTCTATATTATATATAATTTTTATATAATTTTATATATACAAAATAGATATAAAATTTATATTTTTTGTGAAAATATAACAAATCCATTTTGTATGTACAATTATATAAACACTTCTAATGATATATAAAATATATATATATAATTTATATAAAAATGCGGCAATAAGATAGATATGCGGTAGATTTAAAATATTGTGTCTGAGCTCCCCCTTTCTCGAAGAGGGAGGTCGTAGGAAGAGGAGGGGTTAATGCAGGGGCTAATCGGGAGTCCATAGGGAGTCCCTATTAGGCGAATCTCGGGTGAAACCAGAGATTTAAAAGGGATCAGAGGGTTTCGCCTGGGCAAAGCCGGCGATTAGCTTAGTATTAGTTATAAAGAATTAAATAAATCTAAAAAGTCTTTGTAAGATATGTCTGACTAAATACATCTTACATCACTGAAAATGATTTTTAATTTGAAGCTATACTCACAAGAAATAGAACTTGTTAAATTTAGGTTTAACTTTCATCTCTGGTTAATGTTATTGTTCTACTAACTAATAATTGAAATTCTAGTAACATTAACTAGAAATTTTAATTAAAGTCAAATTTAAACAGTTTTATTTTGTGTGTTTAAATTGTACGAGAGAAAAAACATTGCAGTAATAATATATATTTAAGCAGAAAGATTTTGCACTATATTTTACTAATTAACATTTGACAAACAAGAAATGAAGATATATAATGAAAAAACTCTTCACGTGAAGAAATTTTCTTTGCTCTCGCCGCAGTACGTACGATAGTTCTCGTGTTGCAGTCACTTAAAAAAGCGACAAGACAGATCAGTAGGTGACAGCAAGAGCGCCGACACAAAGAAAAACACAATCATTTTAAAGCATACTTCCAAAGAAGAAAATAAAATTTAATGAATGTAAACATATCCGTATTAGAAGATATTTTTACAGTTTAAATATTTTATTACAAATTATTATCATTATTCATAATTATTATGAAAAGAAAATAGTCTAAATTGTTTTTTAAGTAAAATTTCGAATTATGCGACTTAATTTCTTGGAACATATTTGCGAGAAGATTATAGAAGCGAGTTTTATTTCACTTTTGAAATTCGATTTCTATCTAATTTTCGAAATTGTTAAAGTTCAAAGATAATGTTTCAAGTATATAATATTTGAAAACATTTGCTAAAGTTTCTATAGTTCGAAGTTATTCAAGCGAGCGGTTAAATGATCAAGATTTCCTAGTATAACTTGAAAATTGCCGTTCACTTGTACAATCATTATCTATAAAAACCCCATTTGGCAAAATTAAAGCACTTTAATAATCTTCACTCTCAGTGTCATTTTTTAAAAACAAAAGAGCATCAAAAAACACAAGTATGTAAAATCTTGTTTCGCGACTATACAAAATATTCTCTTTTACTCTTGTATTATATCCTAGTCTCATATGCGCGCAATTTACTACTTAAAATGCATTTACAAGTGTCATAGACGTTTCCGAAAAACAGAATGAACAAAATTCAACGCCTCTAACCCGATTTTTTTCATGCATGTTAACCTGGCATAGTTTTATTATTTTCCCTTTTTCGGAAAGTGCAAACTTTTTCTCTCTTTTTTTTTGACTTCGCATTTCACTGCATTGGTTTCCGGCAACCTTTGCACCCCAAGAAGATTTTCAAGAATCTCGTCGCATTATATTGCAAGCCTATTTTTAAACCCCTCGCTTTCAATGTTGGCTGCTTAAACCGCGAGAGCCAATCAACTCACGCTCTTCCGACATTTTTCTTCTGCCTTTTCTCCGACTTTGTCGTTTTTTCCAGTTTTCACCCGACTTTTTTTCTGTCTTTTTCTCAATCCCCATTGGCGGCTTCATTTCTTTTTTTTTCTAAAGTTCGTCGGCCCATCAACAGCGCACTTTGGGTGCGTATACGAAAACTGACGTTTCCCCGATGTCGGCACAATGGCATGCGTACATTTTTTATCAACTCCGGGGCTGTAACTAATGCCGACGGGGGTTTATGGGCACCGCGGGAACACACGTGGGCCGACGTAAACGTCCTGCGCTGTTTGCCGAGTAATATTTCATAAGCGACGTCGCGCGAAAAGCGAGAAAGTTTCGTGCGTTGAATGCGATTTGAGGATCGATGCTCTTTGTTGCTACAACGGGGGTGAAAGATAGAACATGCAACGTATGGGTTAATGAACATTTAGTAATGTTTCATGAGAGACCAACGTCGTACAATACTGCGAGAGCAAGTCGGAGCTTCTAAAGAAAGACGATGACTTGACGCGTGTAATGGAAAAGCAACGGAAAGAGGAAATTTAAATTGACTTCACTGAGAGCATCTTGTGACGTTGCCGAAAGAGAGATGGAAGAGAAAAAAAAACAAATAGCGAGAGAGAAGGGTAAAAATTGTGTTTTGTCATCTGAATATATATTGCGTTTTTACCGAAGTCATGTTATACTACTGTTAATTTCAGCCTTTCGTTTCAAACTTGTTAATGAGAAAAATTACTAATCAGAAATAAGAAATTCTGACGTTTATAAAACATGCTATGATTACCTTCGAGTCAACACATTTCAATATATTTTGCTTTTCTAATTCGAGAGAAAAGTAAATTTATTTTACATTTGAATTTTATATTAAAATTGATAAAAAATTGAAAAGTATTTGATTTTTTAACTATATTAATTGGTATGTAGTAAACATTATTATATTATTTTTTCCGTATATACTTTATGTAATTTTTGACAAGCTTTATGAATACATATTGTTTCGTCTGCTGTTGTAAATGCAAACTTCCCTTCTCCCTTTTGCGATATGTATCAATGTCCAATCACATTTTATCGGATTAATTGGCACGATACGAATTCTCGGAGAACCTGGGTAGACAGTGTTATAGGGATGTAATAAATTGAACCGAGGGTGAGAATTTTTGATAAATATTATTACAAAACGCCACAGATAATGTCGAGTTAGTAGATAAACACCATTATGTCTTCAGTTATGATGTGAAAAATAGAGATTTCATCATTTCTCTTTATGTTTTTCATACCTGCCATCATCTTTCCACAATTAAATCTTTTTTATATGAATTATTTAATTAAATTAGCAAGTTTAAATGTGTATTTATATAAACTTGATAATGTAAATTTTTTATATTGTAATTTATATTGAATTAATGTATTTTATATCGTTATAATTAAATTAAACAATTGCCTATGAATTTGTAATAAAAGCTGTTTAAATTTTGCATTAAAATTGATTTACTTTTACGAGCAACAATGATCGGTTTTGTAAATATATGTCACGCATTAAACTGATGAATGCAATTTAAAATATGATAATTAAATTGTGCGCCGAAATCTAAATTTAATTTACCTAACCAAAATTTGCATAATTTTACATTTACGCTATGCGATTTATTGCATCACTTCAATTGGTTTGATATTTATCGCAAATTTCCAATCCATTTTATCGATTTTAACTAATTCACAATTATTTTAATTTCCAAGCAACGAAAGCAAAATTCGATCAGTTGAAATTTTCTTGCTTTTCCTGTGTTTGCTATCTAAATACCCATCCAATACCGATGCCAACGTATCGCCAATCGATAAAGTTTTATTATTCGTTAATTCGCATTTGTTTAGTTGTGTTTTTAGAAGAAATTAGAATTCGACATGGAATTTCATTTAGCTACAAAAGCTTTAAATATTCGTCAGTGCAAAACTTTTAAATTCTTCTTCGTCTTTATTTTTTATTTTTTATTTTTCTTTCACGTACAAAACTTTTGGGTTTATTTTTCTTCGTTCAGCCACCAAAGTAAAACACTTTAACGAATCACAATTTGTTAGCGGCAACGATAAACAAAGTCCAGAAAGCAACATGACAATTGTGCGATTTCATGCTTGGCCGTGCCGCTGAATTTCTTGAAATCAATGTTCGTGAAGTCGACTTATTCGGTGTAAAATTAGAAACGCTAACTTGTGAAACCTAATACAACTGTCCCTTTTGGGATCCACCAAAGAGGACTCGCAGGCCGGAAAATGATGCGATTCCAAATGATAATAAAGTGAGATCTACGAAGTAGTTAAGACGCTGAATAACTTTCTTGTAATCACGTCAAATTGGAGAATTTCGGTAATTAACAAACCAGCTGATAGTACACAATATCTGAATGCTTTCTTGTTTAAAGTTACATCAAGAGAATCGCAAACTTGATCACTTTCATACTCCAGTGAAATAAATAAAGATTAAATCAGTCGAAATAGTTCATAACTTTGTTATATTAAATATAAGCTTTGTTTATGTTCATTAATATACGAACAAATTCTGATGTTACTCTATTTTGGTTAAGAAAATTGAATTTGATAATATGATAAGATGTCACGTACACAAATGCATTAAATGCATGTTTTTCATAATCAAGTGTCTCTTCTTTACCGGTTCTCTTTTATCTACGAGAATATAAAAAACTAGAAACACAAGATCCTTTATATGAAATACACTGAAAAAGGATACTCTTTGAAGATTTTGTTTAGTTTAGCTCATGCCTTATGAGAGGATATGTTGATTATCTGGGCGGCATATGCAAAGCTTTATACTATATTATTTCGAAGGAAATTAGATAACAACGAGTGAAGGAATTGAAAACTGCAGAAGAAAAAAAAACGCGTGATAATGATTCGGAACAATTAGTGGTTAGACGAAAGAAAAAATTTCTTAATCGTGTTCGGGCGGTGAACGCAATGACGTAGACTAATTAATAACTAATATAAAGCCCGGAAGTGCGGTTTTAAAAAGTCGTAATTGTGAAGGAAGAAAAATCCCCTTTGGAGAATGAAAAAAGAACCATGAAAGAGAAATTTAAATTACAGCAAATTTAATTAAATAAATTTTGCTTTTATAAATATAATATTGCTACACATAAATTGATTAAAGCTATACTCTGAAAAATAAGAATTTATGAAATTAGTTTATTAGTATATTAAAAAATCCTCTTAGATTAAATGAGCTTTTCTTTGCAACAAGCGGATTTCTTTAATTAAACGAAATGAAAAAAAGAACGTTTAATCCTGAGAATATTGATACGTTTTTACTTGAAATGTAATTAATTTTCACTGATCAAATTCATATTTTGATTTTGCCGTAAGTTGAAAACCGAGATTGTAGGATGTCGGAGATAATGCTTGTGTTTTACTACATTCATGTCACAATAAACTATAATTGTAATTTAAACCAGCAAAACCCAAATTGTTCGGTTTGAGAAACTGAATTTATTTCTTTTGCTGTATGATTAAAGTAACCTTTGCCACTAGCGGCGTTAACTGCTTCCGAGCAAGTAAAGTTTTCTTCGTTACTGCGGGCTGCTGTTGCAGTTGCCACACTTGTGTGCCAGCCTGAAGTTTAAGAGGCATGAGAAAGGAAGAGGAAGGAGAATGACGGAGAAGAGAGAGAGAGAGAGTAAGAGCAAAGTATTCGTGCGCACGGCATGACACGCAGTCGCACAAGCAAAGGTGATGCTTTACTAATGCCACTTTCTTTTATATTTGGAGGATGGTTCTAAAAACTTGCTTGTAAATTTATAGACAATTTGTTTAATTTTTTTAAATAACGATACCATAATCAAATTACACAATTCAAAATTAAAGTTCAACTTTAGGGAACTTAAAAATCAGATATTTAATGTCTTATGTTTATTTTTAATTTTTCAGTAGAATAATACTATAAATAGTCAGACATATAAAACTATGTATAATCTCTTGTACTTGACTAATATGTTAAAATAGATGTTTTAATTTTTTCAGTGATGTAACACTGTTTTTGGTCAGACATGCAAACTATAATTAATAATTCATTCATAGTTTTTTGGTTCATAATGGTTCACATTTCATATAATATAAAAAAGGCACATGTTTTGTACGAAATATGATTTGCACACTTGGAAATTGAATTCTAACATATGTTTAAGTGTATTAGGCACAAAACCATGTATAGCGTACTTTGTGAGAATGTGTTCTACTATTTAGATAAAGGTATTAGAATAGCTGCTATACGCAGATTTGGACAACTTAGTTGTGACTCGGTCAAATTTAATCAAGCGTATTCGGAATAAACATGGTTTAATCATTCGCGTTTTAATCTCTCACTCTGTTAACCTCACGAAGTTTGTTCAAACTTTCGCAGGATGAAAATATTGTCAACTCTCATTATAACACTTTTCGTGATAATGCTCATGCACTTTTTGTAAACATTATTAGACATTTAATTTATTCGTCTCTTAATAAAGAACATTTTATATTAATTAAATAGTTTTTTAAATTTAATTTTGTTTAAATTTTATAATTAAAGAAATATGTTAGGGGAATTACTTTTAAATAAATGTTGTCTGATTGTTTAAAGTAATTGCAAATTGTATATTTTTCGTTGATATAGCATTGCTAAGTTACACTGATAGTGTAATCTGAGTTGCGTATTCTTGTCATGTTCACTCTTGTCTGATCATGCTTCATCAGTCCTTATCTAATGGAATCATCATGTGATGCTGTGTTTGGTCATGTTAGTTTCCATCTGATAAAATGATAGAACCAAATTCTATCTTTCAATGATACCTGTGTAATCTTAATGCGAACATGTGTTCCAATTATAATATCACTTTCAACACTTCAGACATTAATTTGATTATTGAAATAAAACTCAGTGAATATATCGTTTAAAAAATTTAAATAATAAATAAAATAAAAAAAAAAAAATTTTTAAATTAAAAATAAATTCATTTTCAAATAAAATATTGTGATACCAAAATAAAAGTATTCGGAATTATTCAAATCTGTTTAAATTATAAATTTATCAGCTGTGTTGCATCTAATAGTATAATGTGAATATATTTTTAAAGTAACACATTAAGTTTAAATTTATAGACGTAATAACGGAGTTATTATTTATTATTGTATAAACCGGTTATGCATAAGCTTTTAAACCAATTTTTCAAACCAATTTTTGAAAGTGGTTTATAAGAATTGTACACTTAACATACAAAAAATAAACGTTTATATTTATTTAATGAAGTGAATAAACATATAATTGAATCTCATTAAGGTTACAAATACAATCAAAAAGTTCGAACAACGTCAGCTGAAAATATTATGGGAAATATTGAAATTTCAGTTTAATTTAATTTATATAATGTCATATATAATTCTATAAGAACTTTTATCCCAATGAATATTTCACAGTTTATATTACAAAAACTCTTCCGTTTTCTTTATTATGATCTTATATGGCATCAATATCCTTGCATCGAAGTTCATTGATAAAGTAAATTGGTTTATTGATTTTTATGCAAAAAATTTTACTCAATAAAAATGATACAAACAGAAAATATGTTACAAGAAACAATGCTTATATTAAATATATTTTTTTGTAAGCTGAGGTATAAAAAACTTATATTCATGAATATGATTAGATTCACAAATTATATATAATTGTGCACGTTTCTTTTATTTCCATTTTACTTAATATGTGGTTTTATTTTACTTAACAAATCTGATTATTTAAATAGTTGTTGAACATTTGGAATATAAACCTGATGTTAAATGTTTGATTAGAAAAGTTTTAAACGATTCAAAAATATTAATAAATACAAAACATTTTTTTCATTTCCGAAAATCATTCTCGTTGCGATATAAATTCCCGGAAAAATAAAACAATCTAAAAGAGAAATCTTAATTTAAAATCTTCTTAATGTAATGATTCCGCCATTTCCTGTTGAACATTTATCCTGAATAAATGGTGGAAAAACGCTTTGTTTTCTTTAGAGATATGTCCCAGCTTTTTTCATTATATTTTAGTACATTATTAGCTTTCGTTATATATTAATTAAAATAACATTGTTTATATATTTTAATACAGTTCTATTTTTTTAATGAATAAAATAAAGGATAAACAATTATTTTGTTAAACGTAATATAACTCTTTTATATTAAAAAAATAATTAATAATTATTTCATTTTTTTTTATTATTATTTTTGAAAGAATGAAAATTACCAAAATAAACATGAATTTACTTGTTAATGTAATTTTTAATAAATATCTTGTCTGTTTGCCATTGGAACATAATACACAGACATTTCCAATATAATTGTTAGCAGTTGTTTGAAATGAGAATTACAAAAGAATATCTTATCACACTTAATTATGCATTAGTGTTGTTTAATCGAAGCTGAAGATACTTTTATGAGTGATGATTATTTTTGTTAAGCAAACATTTATATAATTGTATAAACGAGAAATATATTCGCTGAAAAATAATTGTTTGATAATAAAGCATTTTCAAAGAGAACTCCAATAAAGAAAATAGTTGAAAGTTCAACAACAAGTTTAGTTAAACGAAATATAAAAACATAAATGTTTATTGAAGAAAATATAAACATAATTGTTTCTACAGTTTTAAGTGAAAATTTTTAAATAAAAATTTGATGTATAATTTTAGTTAAATAAAATTAATAAATATCATAAAAAAATATTTTTCTATTGAATTGTTGGATTATCTGTATAAAATAAGAGTTAAGTTGTCGATATTTCAATATTTCCATATTGGTACAATATTAGCGTATTTGAGGCGGTTTCTTGTTAAACTGTTAAACATAATGAATAATTAAACATCACGTCGGTTTGATTAGGTTTAGATTGAATTCATTTAATTTGAATTAGATAGAGTATTATGTTGCATTTGATCATACCAGTATATGATTAGAGTTAAATTATTGAACTGTAAACCAAACAAAACCAAGAAACCACAAAATAAAATACGAAATTGATTTGAACAATTCACTTTTAATTTTTCGGTGAAAAAGGTTGTTTCAATTTGTTATAATTTGCAACTAACTCTGATATTATATCAGTGATATGTTTTAAACTATGATTTTGTTTACAACTTTTTTTGCAAATGCAAAAAAAAAAGATGTAGGTTAACCAATTTTATTAAATCTATAAAGTAAGCACTAGATAAGTTTTCATCAGTGCTGAAAAAAGATTTAATTGTAATCCAATTTTAACTTTAATTCAATTTCATTACTTATATTAATTCAATTCAGGTATATCAAAGAAACAGCATTAATGTTTGATTATTTATTTTTAATTGTTTACAAAGTTTTGTAAGATCATTTAATTTGCTTAATTAAAATATTTGGTTTTAATGGTTTAAATTTGTTTAATGTAAACTTATATTTTTAATTTTGAATTAAGTTTTCTTATTTTAAAAATTGTCAAAACTGAAAGAGTTTTACCCAATTTGATTGCAATTGCAAGTTGCAGCATTCAGCAACCGAAGTGGGTGAATGATAAATTAGAAAAAAACACGTAGGTCAGTTTTGAGTTTGAAAAGAGGGTCTCTCTGTGGAGCATATGAAAAGTTATTTTATGCATGCGAACCGCAAACGTGTTCAAGTAGGACCAAGGTTCGAAATAGTCGTGAAAAATATTCGGCCTTTTTTCTTTTCGCTGAATTATTTCGTTATTATGAGATTTTACGCTCGGAATCACAACTCACTTAATTCCGTTTTAATGAAATTTACGAGTGCGCCATACATGTTCTTTGCGTGAGGGTCCTGCACCTCTCTCCCCTCCCTTTTTCATCATCCAGTTATGTAGATTTAAGAGTAGATGTGAACGAACTCGCGGTCCATAACTAAAATGACCTTTTGCATATTAAAGCACGGCCTACTATCCTCTTAACGAATTTTGAAAGTGCTGCGCGAGATCTAATTAAGTCGAGTCTAAATAATCCAATAGCTTATGTCTCCGTTCCCATTTTTTTCACTTCTTTCTTCTACTTTCTCTTCTTTTCTTCCTTCTTTTTTTAAACTTCTCATCTCTTTTTGTTCCTTCTTTCTCTTATACATGCGCTTTGCGGCAATTGCTTGCTCGATTTCTCTTGCTTATACCCTTGCGCGCTTATTCTTCTGCTTCATCTGCATGGTCTGCTGAGATTTCGATTAATTCAAAGAGTTTTTTGGTGTGAAATAACTTGCTGGTAATTGACAAGTGTGCGATTGCGTTCCACGCGCTCGGCTGGAAGAATGAGCTTCACTTTTGTACGCCGAGTTCCTCTTCTTTGCGAACCTATACCTTGTTAATAGAAAGCATCCTCAAACGTACAAAGACTAACTTTGTTCTGCGATACATTCGCACGAACGCTCGACTATTCTGTAACAAAAACTTTATTTATTTGTCGTTTTAATTTTTTTCCTTTTTCGTTATTTCTTTTTTTGTTATTCGATTTATTTTAATGAATCGAAAACACACGTTTATACAATTGTTTGCATACTATAAAGTTTGTTTTAATTACGTCTGTTGAATAGATTACTTTATAAATGGAAGGCACAAGTTTTCTTATTGTTTGCTTTTATCAATCGAATTTATACTCAAATATACATAAAGGAATGTATCATTGACAATAAAATGTAATAGAGATATTTAATAAGTTCGAAATTTAAGGAATCATTTTACATTAAAATTGTTATACTACGAAATAATTTTTTTTGTAGATTTTTTGTAAAAAATGCATTAATGATTAAAATGATGTTCTCAGTCAGAAGTCAGACTACATTTCGTTGTAATATACTTCTAAATCTAATGGACTATCTTCTTAATGAGGAATTCTGCAATAACATCGGCCAGGAGATTAAATGAGAAGCCCAATAAATGTACAAGTTCTGCAAACTCTTTTCGCTACAGAACATTTTTGTTAGCTTGAAATATGTGTGTCCTAATTTTCGTAACCTTTCATGAACTTTAACTTTAAGAATTATTTTTCCTTTTAAGTCTAACTTGTCGTATATATCTGGAACAGTTAGAATATACAGCATGTGACTGTACAAAATTATGACTTTGGCGAGATGTTTTTATCTTCACGAAAAAACAAAAAATGTTACAGAAAAAAGTCTTATAGCATCTAGGAATCAGTATTGTGTCACATATTTAAAAAATGCCCGTACCAATGTAATAAAAATTGCCAAAGTTTGGAAAATTTTACTATATTTGTAGTAAAATTTACTTTAAGTACTAACAATTTTTCTTTTATTGGTGTAGGTACTTTTTCCTGTACCTTAATTGATATATAATTCCTGATATATAATTCTATTAAATATCAAGAAACCTTTTTTTGTGTGTACAAAAAAGAAATAAAAATTAATAATTATTCGATAAACCAATTTTATCAAATAAATTACAATTGAAGGATATCGGACAATTTGTTTGAAAATAAATTAAGTATGATGATTTAAAATTTAATGTAATGAAAGAACTATATTTAACATTTAATATTCCTTGAAAATATGATCCCGTGAATATTTTTTTGCTTGTAGATCAACAGTATTAGGTAAGTATAACGTAGAAAATACATATCCGTGTATAATCTTTATTCGAGTAGGTATTATGTGGTAATAACTACCGAATATGTTCATTCTTTCATTTGTTAGCAGTATAGCATATCCCTCTTTCATGTGCCATATTTCGTGAAAATCTTAAAACTTCTCATTTTTGTACAATTTCATCTCGCAAAGGAAAAAACTTGTTTCGCTTTTGGGAAATTCATTCTCATTGGACTCTTTATGTCGTGTTATGCATTTTACATATTTAATATTATGAATCATCGTTTTTTCTACCGTTTCAATGATATCATGATTAGTTGTTTAATGTCGTACAATATATCTGTGGTTTATAGGAAAAATCAATTAACTCCACGTTTACACATTTTGAGAAAAACGTGTTTCAATTTTTCAACTTGCAGTCATATATATAGAAAAAGTATTTATTTAATCTTCCTATATGGTGATATAGTACTACATTTCGATAAATATGGTCTCAAAAAATGAAAATATAAGGTTGTTAAAATCCGAAATTATCATTAAC
>JABFPJ010002427.1:0-19587 GCA_022817425.1 Gryon sp. ZL-2020
CAACTGACAATAATTCTTCAGGACAAAACATCGAGTTAATGACAATTTTTTTTGCAAAATTTAGTCAGACATCGGATCTGCAATAAAACAAGAGTTTCTTAGGCTCGATCCGAAAATAAAAAATTCCTTCAGTGATTGGGGTTTTTCTGCTTGTTTTTCGTGTTGTTTCTTTTGAGGGGCTCTGCGTATATAATAATTTATCGCAGCTTGTCCCAGATAGAGATGACGATGTCGATGTTACAGCATCGGTACACACACGTTTCAAAGCGAAGAATTTGGAATGAAAAAGAATAGCAAAATTAAGAAAAAAAGGGCATAGGATGGGGTATGAGGAGAGAAGGGAAGATACGTTGGAATTTAAGTAGCGAAAAGGAGAAGAGTCACGATCTGATGACAAGATGAACGGGAGGTGACGACGATAGCAGAAAGAGAGCAGTGAAATCGATGATTACGATAATGTGTCCTCACTTGGCGACCGAAGATTGCATAATCGTAGGGGCATTTCGCGCGAAACTGTAACAAGTATGGTATTGTTCAAAGGCGAACAAAAAATAAAGTATGTGATAGTACTAAATAATAGTAAAATGCTATAATACTTTATTTTGTAAGAAAAAAATATATGAAATTGAAACCTGATGTGGTATAATTACATTATTATTATTATATATTCAAACGGTGTAGATTAATATAATATCCATATATCCTTAATATCTGAATATACAAAATTATATGAAAAATTTTACAAATTATGGGAATATATCATCTCTAGCAAAATATATTGTTTATATATTTTGAATATATTTTTTCTATAAAAGTATATTAATATATTCTTAATATATTCATAAAATATTCGTGATATATTTTCAGTATATTCATAAAATGTATTTAATATAGATTTTGAATATATTTGTAAGAATATATTTACAATTTGTAAGAATATATTTGAAATCCGAATTTCATATATATTTTTGGATATATTTCAAAATATATTTGTTTCCCAACGGGATATATTATTCTTTCTACTTAAATTCTTAATGAAAATGTATATCTAGATATATAAATTATATATAAATTGGTATAAAACGCTATATAAACGGTACAAATTTCTATTTCTTCATTTCCTTGAGATTAATTTTTAAAAGATTGTGTAAGCATGAAGTAATTTCGAGTAAGATAAATGTTTATCTTATAAAAGACTACAGATTCTAGGCAGTGTAAAATTATGATAAAAAGTTTGAATTTAAGAAACTAAACAGTCTCATCTCTCAACGACTCAGTGTTAGAGCCATAAGAAATAATATTTCCACGAAATGAGCAGCGATACAACAGATTACTTGTGGCCTTTGAAGCTTACCGAGCTTTATATGAATATATGCTTCATCTCATGCATAATCACGTTTCAGTCATATTCAATTATGACTGAGGCTATCATTGATAGCAAGAAATCAACTGGTTGCTATGTTTCATTGAACGAATTTGTCAAATGATATGCTCTTATTTAAGTTATTTGATTAAAAAGGTGTTAATTTTGAATATTTTTTATTAGACGGAGTATGGAGGAAGATATTTCGCACAGAATCAGTATGACAATCAAAGGGGAGATATAGGACGGACAGACGCGAGTGAAGAATATAATGGAACTGGAGACGGTAAATATAATTTTCCTTAAAATAATGCCTACTAACATTTAGCAGGGCCATTCTTATTAAGGCATAACTTTATTTGCCTTATGTAGGCCTTTTTAATTCTAGCCTTATATATGCCTCTTTTATTTTAAGGGGGGGTTATCATAATCTAAGGTATTTTCCATTAAATTATTAGTAGGCAAATGGTATTAGTAAAAACAATTTGTTAACAAAAAATAAATTATGTTTCAACAGAAAATCGCAACGATTACGATAGAAACTGGCCGTATGGTAATCCTTATGGATTTGAGGATGACAGAAGAAGAGAATATGAAAAATCCAATCGAAGTCAAGGCAGAGAATATGATTATAACCAGAGATCAGATTTTGATAGGGACAATGAAAATTACCCTAGTAGTTATTCTGTATTTCCGGTTCCCGGAGCTACGAAATCTCAAAACTGCACCGGTGGAAACTGTTGTGCACCAAAATGTTTTGCCGAAAAAGGAGCAAGAGTAAGCATTAACAAAGAAAAAAAAATAAAAAAAAAAACAACTGAGAAATTTTTATAATAATGGACATTTCTAGGGTCCACCAGGTATCGTTGGCCCACAAGGTCCACCAGGGCAGAGAGGTTTTCCTGGTAGCGAAGGGTTAATCGGTTCGAAAGGTGATAAGGGTGATCCAGGACCGCAAGGTCCCCGAGGACATAAAGGTGACCGGGTAGGTTTGTAAAACTATATTTAAAAGTCCTATGTTAAACTAAAACACCCATATATTAATAACGTATCATATTTCAGGGTAAAATGGGAATGCCAGGATTTCAAGGAATAAATGGTATTCCCGGTCTCCAAGGTTCACCTGGTGCACCCGGTTTACCTGGTCGAGACGGATGTAATGGAACTGATGTATGAAACTTTTGTCTTAACATTAATGAAAAAAAATAAGAAGATATATCAAGAATAATATAAATAATTATAATAATTTAGGGCGCACCTGGACGTCCGGGCTTGAAAGGTGAACCAGGTCCACGTGGTTATAGAGGACCCACTGGACCAAAAGGTGATAAAGGTCAGTCGGCCTATGTTGGACCAATGCCCACTGGAGAAAAGGGTGAGCCTGGATTGGATGGAGTACGAGGTCCACCTGGAATTCCTGGACCGCAAGGAGAAGTAGGATTACCTGGAATGAAAGGCGAACGCGGATTAACAGTAAGTATTATGAAAGTTTAATCTTTCTCATAATTACTTTATGAAAGTATTATGAAAGTTTAATCTTTTTCATAATTACTTTTTATAAAAGTATTTAAGTTTCATATTATTTTAAGGGTTATCCAGGGACTCCTGGTTCAAAAGGAGATAAAGGAGAAATGGGCCTAGGTTTTCATGGAGTACCTGGAGAAAAAGGAGAACCTGGCGAGCCTGGTATACCTGGGTTATGTCAAGAAGAACCAGCTGCAGGACCCGTTGAAACTGTAGGGCCACCTGGTGAAAGAGGGGAAAAAGGAGACAAGGTATGATGTAATGTTAACTCTGAAAGAAGGAAACTGTTTAATTTAATGTGTTGTGATTGATAACCTTTTATTATGTTTAAGGGAGAAATGGGCTTTGATGGATTGAAAGGTGATTCAGGTCCACCTGGAGACCATGGTATTCCTGGCCAACCTGGAGCTCGAGGAGAAAAAGGTTTACCTGGAGCACCTGGAATTCGAGTAAATATTACATAAGAAATATTTTTAATTTGGGGTTATGTAATTTGCTTATATCACTTATCTGTATTAGGGAAGAGATGGTTTTCCTGGCCCACCCGGACCGCCAGGACGGAAAGGTGATCGAGGTTATGATGGTTTGCAAGGATTAGCAGGTAGACCTGGTAAAAAGGGAGATGCTGGTAAAGACGGCCCCGTTGGCGCACCTGGTCTTCGTGGACCTCCAGGACCACCAGGAGTAATTTAATTTTATTATTGAATTTAATAGTATTTATTAATTTTTTTTGTATATTTTCGCATATATTTGCAAATGAAATAATGTAAAATTTTGAAATTGTATTAATAGTCCAAATAAAGAAAAGCATTAATATTTAAAGGGTAGTAAGGGTCGCCCAGGACCACCTGGAGAAAAAGGACCCAGGGGCTTTCCCGGACCAGTAGGTCCACCGGGTGTTGATGGTTATCCAGGAGATCCTGGTCCAAGAGGACCAATTGGTCTACCCGGAGGACCTGGATTATCTGGTATACCAGGAGCTGAAGGACTACCTGGCGATAAAGGAGCTAAAGGTGAACCGGGCATAACAGGTTTTCCAGGAGGTACAGGTCCAAGAGGATTTGACGGACCCCCGGGACCAGCTGGACCAAGAGGCTTACCGGGCGAGAAAGGAATGTCTATTGTTGTAAGAATCTTGACAAATTTTTACAGATATGAATGGTTTCGTTGTACGTATTGCTTACATATTGCAATATAAAATCAAAAATGTTTTAGGGACCAAAAGGAATTGATGGTTTACCTGGTATTAACGGACAAAAAGGACAGAAAGGTGAAAGAGGTTACCCCGGAGTTAGAGGAAGACCAGGAGATTCTTTAAATGGCATTCCAGGAGCTCCTGGAGTTCCTGGATTGCCAGGAGAACCAGGAAAGCCTGGAAGAGATGGATTGCCAGGACATCCTGGATTACCTGGTGATAAAGGAGATATCGGTGGACGGTGCTCTGATTGTTTACCTGGTATGCCAGGACAGAAAGGAGATAGAGGATTTGATGGAGTACCTGGAAGAGAAGGTCCACGAGGACCTCCTGGTGAAAGAGGCTATCCTGGAGAATCGGGAGCTGACGGTTTACCTGGACCATTGGGTCCACCTGGACCTCCTGTATGTTTCTCATGCATTTATAATTTTCTGTCATTTTTATTTTGTAAATGAATTACAAATTACTTTATTTTTAGGGTAAAGATGGTCTTCCGGGTATTCCTGGTCCACAAGGTCCAGCTGGTGCACCAGCATTTATAACTAAAAGCATGATTAGTACTATAAAAGGAGATAAAGGCGAAAGAGGAGAAACAGGTAGACCAGGATTACCGGGTCCAGTTGGTCCACAAGGAGATAAGGGTGATCGTGGATTTGATGGATTTCCGGGTTTGAAAGGACCACCCGTAAGTTCGAATACAAATATCAATATTTCGTTAGTAACTATTGTTTATATATGTTACTCATAGTTAAATATTTTTAACAAGGGTGATAGAGGTTTTCCTGGACAAGACGGAACACCAGGAAGACCAGGAATTCCTGGTAGACCTGGTGATAAAGGCCTAAGTATTAAAGGAGAAGCTGGAACTCCTGGTTTACCAGGATATCCAGGTCCAAAAGGAGAACCCGGATTGAGTGGGTCAAAAGGAGAACCTGGTAAGTCTTGTATTAAAAATGTATATTATACTATTTTATTTATTATAAAGTGTTAATGTGTTGATAAGGAATTAACTAACCCAGCTTCATTAAAAACATGTATTTAGGAAAAATGTTCATTTTGTAGGTAATTGCCCTCCTTTGAATCTAACAGAAGGATTTAAAGGGGATCGAGGAGCTCCTGGAGAAAAAGGTGAACCAGGATTAAATGGATTAGATGGATATCCCGGGGACAAAGGTTTACAAGGAATGCCGGTAATTATGAAATAGAAATGGACATGAAAAACTGTATTTTAGTTATATTTTGCAGAATATATATTTCGTATTACTACTTTTCGTGCTTATAGGGACCATCTGGACCAACTGGACCAATAGGAGCTCCAGGTCCAGTAGGACCTCGCGGTTTACCTGGTGAAAGAGGTGATAAAGGTAATGCAGGTCCTATGGGCTTCCCAGGAGAACCTGGGAAAGAAGGATCACGAGGATATCCTGGATTGTCCGGTAAAAAGGGTGACAAAGGAGAAGTTGGCATTTCTATGAAAGGAAGTACTGGTCCCAGAGGACCACAAGGTGTAAAAGGAGAACGAGGATTACCTGGTCCTCCTGGAAAAGAAGGTCCGGTTGGTTTACCAGGACTTCCAGGCATTGACGGTGAAAAAGGTGATATTGGTAATCCTGGTTTGAATGGAATACCCGGCGCACCAGGAGAAAAAGGAGATGTAGGTTTGATTGGACCACCAGGCCCACCTGGTATCCCTGGAACACCTGGTGTTGATGGTTTAAGAGGTTCGTCAATTTACATTGAATTTAAATTATTTACTTTTTTACATAATATAATACAAAAGATATTGATTATTCGTAACTAATTGACTTTGACACAATGTTTTTGAAAACAGGTGAGCCCGGTTTACCTGGAGAACCTGGCAGAGTGGGATTACCTGGATTCCCAGGACCTAAAGGTGATACTGGCGAACCTGGTATAGATGGTCCAAAAGGTTATCCTGGACGCCAAGGAAAACCTGGTGCTCCCGGTTTCCCAGGTATTCCTGGAGGTAAAGGTGATAAGGGAGATCGAGGACCGAAGGGACTTCCAGGATTTCCGGGATTACCTGGAATGGAAGGAAAACCAGGATTACCAGGTCCTATGGGTCCAAAAGGAGAATATGGATTAATGGGACCACCTGGTTTACCTGGACCAATCGGATTACAAGGAGAAAAAGGAGATCAAGGTTTTCCTGGATTGCCTGTAAATAAATAATATTGGTTCAATATTTATTTAAGTTTAGTTTCTTTACAATTATTTATAATAAATTTTTGGTTATGTAAAGGGCAAAAAAGGTGATGCTGGAAAAGTTTCCGAAAAAGGACAAAAAGGAGAACCAGGAATGCCAGGTATTCGCGGACCGCCTGGACTTCCTGGTAGAGATGGTCTTGATGGAGAAAAGGGTGAAAAAGGTAGAATGGGAGTAGGTCGTGATGGTTTACCAGGACCAAAAGGAGAACCTGGCATTGATGGTCGTGATGGAATACCTGGACTACAAGGAGAAAAGGGAGACAGAGGTGCAGTCGGATTTATTGGAATAAAAGGCGATATCGTAAGTTAAAAAAAGTTCTTTGACATAGTAATTACTATTAATACTGTTTTTCATAATTTTTAAAATTATTTTTAGGGTTTACCTGGAGCACCGGGTGAACCAGGAAGGCCAGGTATTGACGGTTTACCCGGAATCCCAGGAGACATGGGAATTCCAGGACCAATAGGATTCCCTGGACGTGATGGTGATGTTGGCCCACCCGGTATACCAGGTTTAGATGGACTGAAAGGAGAAATGGGACCTCCTGGTTAGAAAATTGAAAATATTCACTTATATATTTATATATTTAGAGTTTGATCATCATACACATACATTGTTAAAATTATAGGTCCTATTGGTCCTCTCGGAGAACCGGGTATTCAAGGTGAAAAGGGAGACAGAGGCTTACCAGGATTATCGATTAACATCAAGGGAGATAAGGGAGAACCCGGTCTTCCAGGATTAAACGGCGTACCCGGGGAGAAAGGAGACCGGGGTTTCACTGGATTACCAGGACTTAATGGAGATAAGGGAGATATGGGACCTCCAGGTCCAGTAGGTGTTCCTGGATTCACTGGACCACGAGGACCTAAGGGTAAACCGATTACCTTTTTGTAAATTACTTTTATTATTATTATATTAATGACCATCTTTTGGTAAATACTATGTATACAGAACAAAAAATAGCAATCCTAAAATATTAGTTAAATAATATACGTGAAAAATATATTTAAATTTCTACAATAGGAGACACAGGACCAATGGGACCACCTGGACCTCAAGGCGTAACAGTCAAGGGTGAAAAAGGTTTACCAGGTTTAATGGGCAAACATGGTAAAGATGGATACCCAGGTATTCCTGGAGAAAAAGGAGAACCTGGTTTACCAGGACTTCCTGGACCTAAAGGTGAAAGAGGACTATTTGGTCCAATTGGACCAATTGGTGAGAAAGGAGACATGGGATTGACAGGCCCTCCTGGATTACCAGGACGTGATGGAGCTCGAGGGAATGATGGTATCCCTGGTCAACCAGGAGAAAGAGGTTTTAAGGGTGATACAGGTCCTCCAGGACTTTTCGGTGCTCCTGGACAAAAAGGAGAACAAGGATTGACTGGTATGTATTATTTTCTTCCGTGAGAATATAATACGTTTCGTTAAAAAATGGCAAACTTTGATTTATTCGAAACAATGCTTATTATTTAAATACTAGGACCACGAGGATTTGATGGAATACCTGGAGAAAAAGGCGACAGAGGTTGGAATGGAGTTCCTGGAACACCAGGACCTAAAGGCGATAAAGGAGACAGAGGTTATCCTGGAAGTGCAGGTTTGATGGGAGCTCCTGGATATATAGGACCAAAAGGAGATAAGGGCGAAGAGTGTTTAGAACCCCCAATGGGACCAAAAGGAGACCAAGGATTCCCAGGTAAACAAATATTTTATATATGTTTATCCAATTAAAATGAATTCATAACAATAAATACTATATAAATAATTTAATTAGGTTTGCCTGGTCCACCTGGAACACCTGGAGAAGACGGACCTCCTGGTCCACCAGGTTTCCCTGGATTGAACGGTGTTAAGGGTGATCAAGGATATATTGGACCTCCCGGACCAGCTGGTATTCCTGGACCACCCGGTTTAACTGGACCACCTGGTCTTCCGGGTCTTCAAGGCCCTGTAGGTGTACCTGGACCAAAAGGAGAGCCTGGTTTACCTTGTGAGAAACCAGCTGATTATCTTACTGGTATACTCTTAGTTAAGCACAGCCAAAGTAGAGAAGTTCCAGTTTGTGAACCTGGTCATATCAAGTTATGGGATGGTTACAGTTTATTGTACCTGGATGGTGATGAACGAGCACATTCGCAGGATTTAGGTACATTGAAATAACAGATCAACTAAACTTAATGTAATTTTCCCTTTTTGTACAATTTGTTACGTTATTTTTCTTTACAAATATAGGCAGTGCAGGATCTTGTGTAAGAAAATTCTCGACAATGCCATTCTTATTCTGCGACGTAAATAATGTTTGTCATTATTCAACACGAAATGATCGATCATACTGGTTGTCTACAACTAGTCCAATTCCAATGATGCCAGTGGAAGAATCACAAATCGAAGAATTTATTTCAAGGTACAGTTTACCAAAAAGCGAAAAGTTATCAAAAAGCTTAAAATTGTTAAATATATACAGCCGAATTATAATGACTGCTAATTAATTTTTTTCTGTTTTATTAATATTATAGGTGTGTAGTTTGTGAAGTACCATCGAATGTCATAGCAGTACATAGTCAATCTCTAAATATACCTGATTGTCCTGATGGTTGGTATGGTCTCTGGATAGGATACAGTTTCGTTATGGTAATTATCTATTCATGCAGAAGTTAAAATTGGATTCTTAAGATTTTTCTTGCTTAATTAATATTTTTTATATTCAGTAAGTTAACACAAAATCAATTTAGAAAGACTTTTTAAAATATGATCATTTATATGCTAAAAAAATTACAGCATACCGGAGCTGGTTCCCAAGGAGGCGGACAATCCTTGTCTAGTCCCGGCTCGTGTTTGGAAGATTTCCGAGCGACTCCATTTATCGAGTGTAACGGTGCCAAAGGCCACTGCCACTACTATTCAAATGAATTCAGTTTCTGGATGGTAGAAGTTGAGAATAATGCCCAGTTCACAAAACCACAACAGCAGACATTGAAGGCTGGCAATCTTAGGTCCAAAATAAGTCGCTGTCAAGTTTGCATAAAAAATGTATAAATTGTTAATTACACAAGTGAGTGGAACAGTGAAATAAAAGTGAAATAATACAACTAAATGTGACACAAAAATAAAAAAAACGACAGTCACAATCGGTCGGCAAAAAAGTTGATATCAAAATCTCTTGCGTCGATGAACATTCTTTTTATTGCATTAAATATATTTTATATACATTATTACAAAAGCGAGATTTTTTTCGGTATTTAAGTTATTATCTACCATCATTGTATATTTATTTATAATATTCAGTTCAATATTATATAAATAATTTTTTGTTATTTTTTTTGTCTTACGTGAAAATTTGATTGTCAACGTAGTTCCTCGAATAGCTTTCATTCGTTCACAAGGATTTTAGAATTCGATTACTCAAAAGGCAAAATAAGAACAATATTTTGTAGAATCATGCAAATTTTGAATGTGTATATGTATATTTGTATGCACGGTTCTACGCGAATTTATGTATGAGAATATCTGTGAAAATCATATATTTTAAAGAGAATTATTTTATACTCGAGCGTTATTTTATAGTTATAGCATCTACTTTCTGCTTAATCGTGTCTTATTGTTTTTTAATATTCGCTTTTTTACATTATTCTTTTCCTAGTCTCAAATATTGTCATATTGCAAATAAAAAAACTCAACGATGCAAAATTATCACACTTTTGAGTTTTTTTCCGTTCGCATCGATATATAAATATATATATATATAATAAATTGATCGACAGTACGTGCATATCGTCGATTCCGAATGTATGTGTTCAGTAGAAGATCTAATGTTACTGCCCCTATTTCTTAAAATAGTACTTTTCGACTATTTGTATATTGATCAGTACAAAGACAATGTTAGTTAAGTAGCAATCGTGTGACGCCAAATATTTAAATTTATATTTTGCTACGTAACTATTATCAATTGTACGTCTTGCCTCTTTATGTGAAATTTAATGTAATTTTAATTAATAATAATTAAAAAATAAATTATATGTGATTGCGTATATGCATATAATTTTAAATACAGTGTTTTCTGAACAATAACAAATTATAAAATCACATTCACTGTTCAAATGATCACATTGTTCAAATGAATTAATAAACTTTTTGTTGGTTACACGTTCATTATTAAAAAGAAAACAAATTTTTCAACCGGAATTTTTATAATAAAATTTACTTATTGAATGAAGTGCCTTATGAGAACTTAAAAGTATCTTGAAATTAATTTGAATATCGTATTTCCTAATTTTTTGTTGATACTTATTTTAGAAGACACTGTATATGAGCCATGAGTCATTGCGATGATTATAAAAGATTTATCCGATGTCGAATAATTGATAGTGCCAAAGTAAATCGCATCATTGCCTTGTTTTAAGTTACTTGGTAATAAAACAACAATGTAATAATTATATTGTTTCTAATAAGATAGTTTTACACACGTTTGCATTTTTGTTCATTTAATACCTCTCATGTACTGTAAAATAGATGATTAAGTAAATCAATTATAAACATATATTTATCATATGAATTATGTATATAAATCTGAATAATGTAACACTGATTGAATAAAAATCTAAGTTTCTTAATAAATTATTATTGGATTTCGAGTTTTACTTCAAAAATAGAATACAAAATTATTAACATTTAATTTTTTTTTAATTTGACAAATCAAAAATCTGGATTTGTTGAAATCCATTTAACGAAAATATTTAAAAGTTAAATAGAAAAATATTAGAATGAAATTCGAATGAAAACGATCCTATACAAGTATATATATGTATATCCGTCGTCGGATATTCACCGACAGTCGATTATGCAGCAAATGAAAACGGATGATAGTTTTCAAACAAAATGAAATTAATTATTTTGTATTAAAATTTTAACTATTTTACTTTCCCAGACAATTCTCACTATTAAACATAACTATCGATATATTTTTGTATCAAAATAATCATCTTTAATCAAACTTTTAAAAATAAAATACGAAAAAGTATGCAATCGGTAAAATCGAATGGAAGCAAAGTTGCATTGAATTCGATGTCTCCTCCAAATACCCAACCATTTATGTATCATTAATGATCGCACGTTGATTAATATGTAAATGCAATCTTCGAGAATTCGTGTACACGCTATTTATGAATGCTCGTGGTAAAATTGTTATACGATCTGAATCAATTTACTCATGTTACGACACATTGACACGCGTTTGAAATAATTAACATATTAGCTCGTAAGTTCAGTGTTATTTTCCATTATTCCCAAGCGATCTTAACTTAATTATTTTCATGCTGCTCATTGGGCTGATTTATACGTTGTAAGACAACCAGACTGGCCCTTTGCAATTTTGATGCCGCTATTAAAATAAAACCAATCAATTGCTGTCCAACGAATCAAACGTTATTCAGATGGAATAGAAAAAATAAGTTTAATATTAATTAATTAATTAATATAACAAGAAGCTGTTAAATGATTTTAATGTATAAAAACTGGATTAATATTTAAATTAATTTTTAATTAAATATTAGTAAGAATAATTGATATTCTCCAATCGATTAATTACTTAAGAATCGCCCATGTAAGTATTACTTTAAATAAGTAATAGCTTAAAATGACGCGGATATTAAATATTTGATCTTAAATCATATATATTGAAAAGTCTTGTTCGAATCTTGGTTTAACGCGGAAAAGCACGAATTTTGATCAATAGTTGACCATAAGATGGACGAAAATTCAAGCCAGAATCTATTTGAGCTACTAATGCTATATAATTCTAATATTTAGAATCTAAGTCAAACTTACATCAGAAGTCTTTAATAAATCGAAATCAAAGAATTGATATATTTAATCAGATTTAATGGGTAGTTTATTATGATTCTGATTAGTTGATTTGATTTCCAAAAAGCTACTTAAACATTGATCAGATGATACATTGAGACTCATTTAAGATATTGATTTTGGTTAATTCATCTTTTGAACTCACTTGAGTTGTACGATTCGTTGACTTTACAAACTTGCATAAATGTCTTGAAAAATTTACAATAATTCCAAGTAATATATAAACAAAAAAAGTATTGCAATTTAAAAAGTCTAATTTGTACAATGAATCCTTGAAAATTGAAGTACATGCGAATTTGCGTTCACAAATGTTTCATATGTGACAAACAAAACAAACAAAAAAAAAAAGAAAACAAAGAAAACAAAAGTAAACAAAACAAAACAAAGAAAAGTAAACAAAACAAAAAAGTAAACAAAATATAAAAAGTAAACAAAACAAACAAAAGTAAACAAAACAAAACAAAAATTTCTTCTTTTGCCATGTTTCTTAGCAAATATTATAAAACATCTATTTTAGCTGAGAGGACTATGAAATTTAAATGACTTGTTTTCCAAATTAAAGAATTTGCAAATTTGGCTTCAGGAATGCTTGATATGTGACGTCTTATTGTTCCACTTGTTCCATTAAAAAGTACCATTAAAAAACCGTGAGCAAAAGATAAACAAGTTTTTCCGTCGCATTCATTGGCAAGAATCGGAGGCTCGTTGCCGTCGACCAATCGTCATAAATATATGCGAAGGAATATGTTTTCTTAATTATAATAATCGAAGGTGTGGAATCGAGCGACCAATCCGACCGGTTCGTTTGTCCTCCAGATATCATATCCACGTCCGATTCCCAGTTTCTGTTGACCCTGTGTTAGTTGACGAAAAACAGCGCTAGCATTTCGTGGAGCAATTTTGATCCTGTCAGGTACAACGACAAAAATCAAAATCCGTCCTGCATTCGTCACTTTTCGAGGATTAAACGTATTTCACCGTTATTTGCGTTCTAAAGTAATGAAAGTTGTTGTCAGTTAATCTAATTCGTGATCTTACTTTTTGTCATGTATCATTTTTGCATTAATTTTTAATATTCATATGAATTTATCAGAAAAATGTTTATTTTTTAAACAAAATTTTGATTTCAACACAAGATAGTTGTATTCAGTTTGATAGATTGCAAAGTATTAAGTAATTTAATTAAATTAATAACTCATTTGAATGAAACACAAAATTGTCTTTTTTCAACAACAACAAAAAAGGAATTTGAATATATTTAATTAAATTCAATTTGCACTGACAAAATGCCAAATGTGGAACGCATAAAATGGAACGTCGAGGCATCGCTGATCGCCAAAAGAACGTACAATCCAATAAGGACTATTGTTGAAAATATCGTCGTGGAACCGAATCCAAATAAACGCATGATAGCTTTATCTATAGGTGAGTGAATATCCTAAATTGAGATACACGATGGTATCTTAAATGCAACGTTGGTCAAACGTCCTGCGTGAAACGTTACTTTAGTCAGACCTGAATTACTGGTTGATTAATTAATAAATTACAAAATTGTCAGGAAAGTCTTTACATACTTTTGAAACTCTTCCTACTTTTTCATATTTTTGAAAATTTTCCGTCATTTTTAACAAATTATTTTGAACGATGCATAGAAAATTGACGATTTTTGAATATTCAATAATTTATAAGAAAACACGTTTCCATTTTTTTTTAATTTCAATCGCTTTTTTCAATTTGAAATGAATTTGAAAAAAATGAAAAATGAAATGAAAATAGAACTTTTTTCAGTCCATTTTTTAACTTATTTTGCAGAAAATTTGTTTTTTATTTTTCAGTTTTTTTATTTTATAATAAAGTTTTAATGGTAATAAAAAAAGGTAAATGTAGTTTTCTTTAAGTAAATATATTGAAAGTTTAAATTTTACTTTAAGTAAAAATGTTTCTAGAAAGGCGCGAAAATGCATTATATGAAACGCAAACACCTTTTTTCTGGCATATTGTCATGTGTTTGTCACTAAAATGTTATCTAAATGACTTATGTTTTGCTGTTAAAATTACATTCTATTTACTGCGCAGTTCATCTTACTTGTTACAGCAAAAACGTGATTATGGACTTTGTGTTTGCTTGATTTATCATAATTTGACTACAAATTATATAAATTCTCTAACAAAACGAAAAATATTTTCTTAATATATTCATAATATATTAAAATATATAAAAATATATTAAACAAGTTAAGAATATATTAAAGATATATTTGCTATATATTTTACTTTTTGCTAGGGTTTTATTGACAATTCTACCCATTTCTCTAAAATGAAAATTAAGAACATTAAATGAAATGAAATCATTTTATTATTTAATTTTGTAATGTTTTTTTTTTCGTGTAAAAAACTGATTTTTAATGAATTTGAAAAAATACAATTTTATAATAATCATAAATGTGTTGGTCACATTGATCCAGCAATTTAATTGACTTATGATTTTAATGAGAAGTTTTATATTTCAATATTTTAACAAATAAATTTATTTTATATATAAAATTAATTAATATATAGTGAAAATATATAAATATATATATTAAAAAATATATAATATTTATATAATGTTACTAGTTAATTGTAATATTTAATATTTCATATTTGAATATTTTATGTCTGCTCTAAAATATCAAATATTTTAATCAATCATTAATTCAATTTATTTTGATTTCATTCTCTCGTTTATTACTATAAATGCAACGCAAATTGTATTTGGACGTTAAACTGGAATAAAATTGAGTTATAAAAATAGTTCTGAAAATAAATCAAAGTTACATGCAAAAAATCATTGTAAAATTGAAACAAATGTTAAATATTTGTTTTATCTGTTTATTAAATCACTACAAATCGTACGATACATCCACAATTGTTATTAAAGAAATATTTTTTTAATTTTGTAAATAAAATGCATTTTTTACAAAAATTTTTTTTTGCTTAAACTTAACTAAAAAAATTTTAGTAACAAAAATAGATGTTAGAAATTTTTTGTTGTTTTTTTATTCCAAGAATTTAATTTATAATTAAAAAGAATATACAATTTGAAAACCCACTTATAGCCTTAAGATATTGCACTGTGCTATTTATTTTTGTGTAAAAACTTTGTATAAAAGATAAGTCGTGAAATCATAGTGTTGGTAAAGTTTACTTTGTTGCATATAAAAAGGTGATCCAACAACTTTTGGAAATCTCCGACCGGCCAACGAAGTTATAGAAGCCGTTCAAGAAAGTATTTCTTCGCAACTGTACAATGGCTATGCTCCGTCCACAGGTTAGTGAAAAACGATGAAAAACATATTTTTAACTCTTTGTTTTTCAAGTAATAAGACGAAAAATAGAAAAAAAGACTTTTAAAGAACTTCTCTGTTCAAATAAAGAAAAACTTAACAAATTTTATGTTATTTTTTACTTAACAAAAAATTTTTGAAAAAAAATAATCGATTAATTAGTTATCGATATATTTGTTTATACGATTAATATCGATCGATTAATCGTTCTGAATTAATCGATTTCATGATAATCGATAATTTTTATGTATACTCGAATGAATTAATCGACAAAGATAATCGATTAATTATCGATTAATTATCGTTTAATGGTCGATTAATAGTCGATTAATAATCGATTAATTTAGACTAATTAATCGACCAAGATAATCGATTAATTATCGTTTAATAATCGATTAATTTTCGATTAATTTTCGATTGTACCACTAAGCGCGATTAAATCGACCATCCCTAATATAAATATACGAAAAATATAAGAATAAAATAAATAATCGTAAATAAAATAAAAATAAAAGAAATATGAATTTCGATTTGTTTCGTTTTATGCAGGTTTTCAAGAAGCAAGAGAAGCTGTGGCGAGATATAGTTCAAGTGAAACCGTAGAAGTCGATTATCAAGTGAGTGTTTTATAATTTCTTAACAATTTTAAGAAACCATACTTAGCTCAAGTTGTTTTATGATATTGGCACAAAATGCCTCAAAAGTACGACTCAAAGCAACGTCCAAGAAGAAAAAAAGAATGAACGTTTCTTAATACATTTAAATGTGTTATAAATTCTAACTTTTGCTTTGCCTGTTATTAGTAAATATTTTTCACTTCAATCAAAAGAACAAAGTAATAATTGCGTTTGCAAATCTTTTGCGGATAATGAGAATCCTCTAAAACACATAATTCCGCTTTTATTTTATGGAAATTGTGATCAATAAAGCAGCAATTTTTGTTGCTCAGTTTATAGTACTCAGATGATAAATAAAAAATATTTCTAAGCCAATTTTTTTCAACAATTTTGAATAAAAAATGTTTGAGCAAATGAAAAAAATGTTTAAACAATTTTTTTCCAAAATTGTTTTGAACATTTTTTTTCGAAAATTGTTTCCACAATTTTTCTTTCAAAATTTGTTTAAAAAATTTTTTTTTAATTTTTGTTCAAAATTGTTTTTTGAACCTTTTCTTTTATTTTGAAAAATTTTAAATAATTTATTTATGATTTATTTAACAAAAATAATTCTCCAGAATCATGAGTTATGAATTAAATCAATAATTTGTTTACTTATATTACAGTTGTGTGACGCAAATGAGTTTCATATAAAAGATATTAATAATTCAAATTGTAAAAAATCAATGCCATAATTGTGATATAAATTTCTGTCGCTAAAACAAATCCTTTGCTGAAATTTTATACAACTTTGTATAATCTATGATTGAACGAAAACTTTTTTTCAATTTTAAAGTTAAAGTTTAAATTAACATACATTTTCATAAATTCACTTACATAAAGTGATGAAAAGCTTGATCAAATTTAGTGCAGTTTTAATTAGTCGTACAATAGTTTATTTTTATATGACACGTATTGAGTTAACTGGCGAATTAATTAATATGAAATAATAAATTGTACGTAATTACAAGGGAAAAGAGTTTGGTGAAATGTTGCCGCACTTTACGAGCGCTGATGAAGACGATGAATTTGATTAGTATCTTTAGTTTGATTTATACCGACTGTTTTAATTAATCGAATCATTATGTTTTGCATTTAATTAAATTAAAACTTTACAGTAAATAAATGAACAAATTTAATGTTATAGATAATATAGATAATTGTCAATAAAATGTAATTATATATTATCGCTGAAATTAAAGGGTTTTTATTTCTATTAGAAATAAAACCGGGCGTTCCATATAATTAAAATAGGCCGAATCTAGCTGGCCTTATTATAACCCAATTAATATTTTAATTTACCTAATCCGGGTCTGAATTGGACAATGTTAGTATTTTCCAAACTTTTGTCGATATATGGGCGTCCTTATAAGGGCCAAAAGTGGCCCTTACCTGATTTTTAAATCAGGCAATAAAATGGATTTAATATGGGGCGTTAATTTGGCCAGACCGGAATTTCCTATAGTTGTATTACTTACCGGAACCCGATCAGGGCCGAAGTAGTTTGCCATTTCATAATTAACACACATGGATGGCCTCATGAGGCCCTGACTAGGTGACCATGCTGTAACCACACCTTGGCAAACCTTGATAGTCGAAGTTATAATATAAGCCAGTTAGTGGTTAATTCATTACAACAAAAACCAGGATTTTTGCCGACCTTTTGCCGATACATAAACAACCTTATTAGGATCAAAAATGGCCACGAAAGGGTTTCCTGATTTTCAAATCGGGCAGAAATGTCGTAAAATCGTATTCTCTAATGAGACCCGATCAGGGCCGGGGTAGATTGTTATTTCATTGTTAACAGTCGTGGGTGGCCTCATTAGACCCTGACCAGGTAACCATATCATAGCCATACTTTGATAATACATCGGGTCCCAATCAGGACCCGATATCAGTCAAGGTCATATTTCAGCCCGATTGAACATTCTACTAGGGAATTTCAAAATTTAAAGAAGTATTTTTAAACATTGTAAAAGAAGGCCATAAGAAAACCATAAGAAATCCATAAAAAGGCCATAGAACGGCCTAAAGAAGGCCATGAAAAGAATTTGAAACGCGTTGTTTTTCAGTTCCAATCAAATCGGGCCCCGACTATGACCCGACATGGTTACCTAGATTTTCCCTAGTTTTGCTAGGGTTGCCCTATCGGGGCCATATTTCAGTTTTAAGATGAAAAATAATTCTTACACAGGATTAAATTCTTGTTTGTTTGTTTTATACAAAATTAATTTGCATATTTCAACATAAACTGGCGAATCAGTTATTTCGAATAAACGGGTTAAAAAGCAGAAAAGAAAAATTGACCCCGCAATTAATTGAAACTACATTTGAATCGATTGTGGTTAGCGAAATTAAAATCAGCACGCTACTCTTTATTTTAAATATAAAAAGCTGCAAGCAATATCAGTTTGATCACTTTTGCAAATGTATTTGTAAATTGCGGAACCGCTTTTTTCATAAAACACCGATACAATTTCACCAAAAAAAAAAAAAAAAAAATTAAAAAAAAAAAAAATTAAAAAAAATAAAAATTTCCAAGATATGTTTAAATTAAATAATTTGCGTCAGAACTAATGAAATTTAATGAAAGTTAAGTTAATTTTAATATTTCAGGCGAAATAAATTGAATTTGAAAAAAGCATGTAAAAATGGTGTTTTTCAAAAAAGTATATAAAATTCTTGCAATCACAGTTAATTTCCCAACTGAGAAAAGTGCAAAAAAAAAAGAGCGAGAGAGATAAAAAAATTACGAACATATCAACCGGGGAATTACACGTTAAAACAAGCGCGGGATAAAGCAATTTTTCTCCGTGCATTTTTGTGCGAGTCAAATCATACTTTAAGATCTGCGTCGCACGAAAGCAAACAATATTTCATGTTGAAGAATCGAAGAATGCTCGCTGTTACATTGTTTTTACAGGATGTAATTTTATGTAGTGGCTGCTCATGTGCGCTAGATTTGTGCATAACCGCGCTGGCACGAGAGGGCCAGAACATTTTAATACCACGACCAGGATTTGCAATCTACAAAACTCTCGCCGAAGGTCTGGGTATTCGTGTCAAGTCGTACAACTTGCACGTGAGTATAACAAAAAATCAAATGAAAAAGTAAAAAAAAAAAAAGAAAAAGATAACATTAAGATAATTTTGTTTTAATAATGAACATTTCAGTTATTACTGAATATTAATGTAAAGAAATTTAATCCCTCGATTGTATTTTTTTTATTTTAATATTTAATTTTTGTTTAATTTTTTTAATAAAATAATGTAGTATTTATAATAAAATTTAATCATACACTGACAATCATAAAACCTGAAAATGTACAACTTTCAATTGAATTATTACTGTTTTTAATAGCATTCTGAATCCATCGGCAAAAAATCAGCAAATTTAACTGTTAAAAACAATAATTTCTGAAG
>JABFPJ010002428.1:0-19585 GCA_022817425.1 Gryon sp. ZL-2020
TTTTTTTTTTTTTTTTTGAGATTGGTCAGATTATTGATGAAGCATTTCATACTTCATTAACAAATTGCAAAAATGTTTATTACATATATTCATGAAAATAAAATATGTTTTTTTACTAATTGCTAAAAAATTAAGTAATAATTTTATGTAATTTTAATGTAAATATTTGTCGCTTGTATCAGTATTTGCATAATTTTTATATAATCATACTTTTTCTAAATTTCGTATTTTTGATCGTTTTTCATTTTGCAATATTATATTATTATTAATTTGAATAGGACAAATTAAGTTTATTTGTATTATTTATTTATATTTGTTATTTTTGACATTATTTATTATATCGGCAATTATTTGTATCGATATAAAGATTTTGACTATATCATACTAAGGTATCACTTATCATAACATAAAAGTATCATAATATCAAGGCTAACTTACCGACTGAGTAAAATTATCTTACTGCAGGAATCTATGATATTATGACATAAGTTCAAAGAACTGATTTTTATTTCTTTTAGATTATGCACCTTTAGGTTTTATATAAATTTTTAAAAGCCAGACATAATTTATAAAAAAATACAGACAAATTTGTAAACAACATGGCAAATTAAAATAAAAAAATTTATTAGAAAGAAATCTTCTATGATATAAGTACTAAACGTAACTATTTAACATTTTGCATTCAATAAAATTTTTAAATAAACTTATACAATATATTTTTTAAATCAAATAAAAGTATTTATATAAAGTTACATTCATTTACTTTAAAATAGAAAATATTAACGAGATGCATCTTTCTTTTAACTTTTATTAACCCAATTTCCTGAATATAAAAAAGCACATTTTTTATCATCGTTTAAAAAAGTTGTTGAAGATGCATAAAATTAAACTTGCGTTTTATAAGTAGTTGACATTGTTCTTTTTATATTAATAGAAATATTTCATAGTCATTGCGTAATATTTGACATAGCGTATGCTGATGTCTTGATATTACTTTTTATGCAAAAAAAACATACTATTCAATATAAAGTACATAAAAGAACACGAAAAAATCAATAATTGCGTTAAAGTGAAGAGATAAATTTAAATTCATTTGAAATGCATAGAGTGTAATTATTGATCAATTTTATGCAAAAATGTTTGAACAAAAAATAAATATGTTATGTCAAACAACGATTCGAATGTATAATCTTAAAGTTAAAGTTCATAAACTATTAGATGTTACTATTATTGGGTCATATATTATTTAATGTACAAATTACATTGCATAAGATCAACTTAAATATGATTATATCCAACATTTTTTATCTCCTTACAAAAATAAAAAAAATTACTTTATTTTAATACATTTGTTTTAAGATTATTCATATCTAATTAAAATCAATTAATAAACTATGTTATTAAATGAAGAATAAATATATACATTAAAAATTCCCGTTTAATTTATAACGCGTTCTTAATTTCATTCAGAAATTAATGCAATGTTAATTAAAGTAATAAAAAATTTGTTTAAGAAAATCCAGCTACTAAGTCATATTATCGAAAATAATATTTTTTTCTTTTTACGAGCAAATATTTCAAATGATATACTTGTCATTTCAACACGACCCGTCAGTTAAAATAAAAAATCACCTACCTTATATGAACGCTAGATCAAGCGCACCCGCTACGATCCCTTGAAATACTTAATAAATAGCTGCAATACTAAACTAACTTGTATAAATTATGTATGAACTTCGTTAGCTTTGTCCATTTTTCCGCAACAAAAATAACTGGAAAGAAAGAAAAGAAATCTCATCAAATCACTCATCAGCGTAACAAAAATAAGAATAAATAGCATAATCCATTCGCACATTCATTTGTTCCAACTTTTTCAAAAGAAACAAAAAAATTAAAAAAAAAAGAACCATTAAATGTATAACAATTATCATAATTTATATATGTACGTCTGCTCTCGGTTAATTTACATTTGTTGGATCGAAAATGATTGCTCTATTAAAATGCCGAAGTTGAAACGACGCGCGCGCCCATCGAATGACTATCTTTTCTCATTTTCTTTGTCACCCATTAATTTGAAATTACAGGTCTTATGAACAATTGGTGGGGATCCTTCAGAAGTAACAAATCGCGTGGGTGGCTGCGGGGCTTTGAGAGAAGGAAAGAGAAAAAGAGAGAAAGAGAGAGAGATAGTAAAAGAGAAAGAGAAAGACTTGTGACTGAATGGAGCTTCTCGCGAGGTTTGCGTTAAGGTAGGCCTTATGTTGAATTAATGTGATACACGAATGGTGCGGGCTGCACGCGTGATTCACGAGAGCTCGTTGCCTCGCGGCGTTTTCGCAATTAAAGGTCTCGGTCATATATACACGCACGCTTGCACACATTCGCACTTGGTGGACTTGGAATATAGTGCAATGAAATAATTCCCTCACGTTCGATGTATAACGTAAAGGCTTGCGCACACAAAACCGGTTTACCATATCTGTTGCTATAAATATTTTTTTTAATGTTTACTTCTTCAAAGCAAAATCACAGCTACATAAAATGTGGTTTAATAATAATAATGATAATAATCATAATAATATAATATAATAATAATCATAATTAAAGTAATCATAGTAACAAAAAGATTCGAATTATAATAATGATGATAATAATGTAAGATTATTAATAATAGATAAAATAGTGTAATAGGTCATCTTTCTTACATTCATACAGTAATTATATTTAATACTAATCCGACATTATTCTATACTCAAATACTATTTACTTCGGATATACTATAAAACATATATTCAATTATATGTATAATATATATATATATATATCATTTTAACTTCTTAAGATTGCAATCACAATCAGTACCATATATTTATAATATACATATAGCACACTTTGTTATATCGATAGTTTAGATTTTCGCAATTTTCCAGCTATTTCAGTATCCTTTCCTCGAATGCCGTATCGTCTCATATATGTACCCGTCGTAGGCTGATGTCGAAATACAATCTAGGCTTGAACCATATGTCGTTGGTTTTAACTAATGTTTTCGCTCATCCTTTTCACACTTTACTTACTGCACTCATTTTGCATAATTACATACTCACATACAAACGGACATACATATACATACATACATACACTCTAAGAGCTAAATAAATATCTTACAGATCATTTTTCCTATTCCCAGCTAACTAACTTACACGTTTTTTACACACTCATGATCCATCAGGAAATACGACTCGGTGTTTCGCGTAATAATTGTATATTATGGTATGGCACTCATATGGCTCGCTATTCTAGCCACGAGGGTGTACCATTTTAGACATTAAATTTGTTTATACAAAAACAGTGGAAAATCGTTGAAAATGGATGACAGTTTGGTCAAATTATAAACATTTTGCATTATAAGGACTTCATATATGTTATTAGTAATTTAACATCTATGAAGTCGTATGTACATTTGATTGAATTGAATTCTTATTTAGAAGTGATCCATTGTCACCGATTTTTGATGAATATTACAGATTGTTAAAACAGTACGCCAACGGGCTAGGTGGATGACTATCAACTCGTATTTACTATATGGAATGCTATCTATTAGTGTGAAACTGTCAATGTTATATGGCTTAACGACTCGAGGAAATGTTGATAAAATTGCAAGGGTAACGTAACAGTTGAAGTAGCTGAGGTAATACAATATTTTTGTTGAAACAGCTTAGATTAAAGTTTGTCAGTTTTTATTTCTTTGCGCTTTTTTTGTAATTAACGTGTACATTTATTAGTATAGTATATTAACAGAACAAAGTGTCTCATTGGAAAATATTTAAATGTTTAGTTTAAAAAAAGTTTTTTTCAAGGGACAACTAGTGTATGATTTTGGGTATTGGTTTTCACACGTATATAATAAAAATAAGGTAAAAGCTACAACATTATGAGACATTTTAATTTCACTTTTTTCTTTTTTTATTTAAAAAATAAATCTAACAATAATGGTCATTCATAATAGAGACGTTTCAGAGTTAGTTAAAAATATCTCAAATTAATCATCATAATTTTGAAAATTTCAATAATAAAATACCGCATTTATTAAGTTAAAATTATTGTTTTTGCTATTGCAAATTAGGAAAAATAATTTTAAAATAAATATAATTATTATAATTTGAAACATTCTAAGACACTTTGTTGGCATATTCGAAACGTCTTTAAAGTAATTGTATTACATATTTTTGTCACATTTGATAATCTAATTCTTAAATATGGTGATTTTATCACACAATATAATTGTTCTCTGTGAAATAACACAATATAAAATTGTTACATTTATTTGAGAACAACAGATATGCATTCTCTATTGTATTACTGTATATTTTTTAATTTGTTTAATGATTTTTTCAGATAACTCAAGTACAAATGTATACATAGAATATTTTATAAACCGCCGTTTATGGTTCTGAAATAAAAGTCTATATAATTTTTGTGGGAATATATTGTAGTTTTTTAATCAAACTAATTGATTTTAATTAAAGATTCAATATTGTCATTAAGGCACTGATAGTAATTAAATAAATCGTATTCACCAGAGCATAAACTATAAACATTCATTACGGTGTACTATAAGTACATACAAAATTCGAATTATTCAAGTTGTTATGTTAAAATGTCAAAACATCTGATACTTTTACTATGAAACATTTATAGAATATAGTATTAAAATTGCAGTATAGATTATTTGAATTACATTTAATTTCAAAGGTTTTCCGTTTTCTCAGTAACGAATTTTCTAGTTTATATAAAATACTTTTGCAAAATAATCAATTCATTAAAAAATGTTCCGTTAAGGCACGGTCGTTTACTGAATTGACAAAACATCCTAAAGGCACGCTTAAATTTCTATTTTAATACGCGAATAAAAGAGTATTGTCACTGTAAAAGTTCAAGTACTTTAAAAACTTTTCTTTATTATTAAATATATAATTTTAAAAATTCAGAAAATAAAAAAATTCTTCACAAAGTGAAAAATCTATCTAATTATGACAAACTACAATATATATTTTTGAGCTTTTTCTACAGAAATATGAGCACGGAAAACCTGTTTTGTGTTCTTTGTTTATATTTGAATAATTTATATATTTTCTTTAAACACATTTCGTTTATAGTTGATTATTATACTTTTTTAAATAAATTATTTTAGGATTACTAATAGTCACTGTGACCAAAAGTCATCGATAGTTAAGTTTCGAAAAGTTGTGTCTTTTGCATAGAATTTAATTCTTGAAACGCAAAGATTGTTCTTTCCGAAAATGGTATCATAGAAATTCTCTCTCTCTCATCTCGACTGGCAGTCTTTATTATTTTGTTTTTTTTTTCTTCAAAATTATTTTATGTTTCACAATACTGTTCGTAATACGATTTAAATATAACTCTCACAAAAGCGCAGAACGTCAGTAAGATCAGAGTACTATTTACTTGAATCCTCATATTTGACGTATTTCATTCTTTACAATGATTATTTCTTTTTTTTTTCTTTCAATCATTTCATTTTGTTTTCCTTACGAGGATAGAATAAAAAGTTCAATAGGATAAAGTTCTATTTCGTATACTAATCATGACTATTGATCAAGCATGTCGATCCGTTGATTTCAACGGAACAGTAATAAGTCCTCAGGATAGATCTTTCAACCATTTTGCATTTGTTTAAAAATATTTGCATCTTAACGATAATTAACTACTTACATACTTAATAATTAAGTTCTAGAAAAAAGAGTGAATCGACTTTTGCAACAAACTCGAGAACGTTTAAAATGTACACTAATAGGTCGCTCTCCAATCTGTTATCGCGCCACAAATATTACAATTTTATAATTCACTCGCGCTAAAGCTATGAAATTGTGCACGACCACACTCACACACACATAACATATGCATGCTACTTTATATTTCATCGATGAGTTCATCGCGTCGTGAGAATTGACTCAAACGATTAAAAGGATGACCATTTTACATTACATTATATTCTACATTACCTCGTATCATATTTTAAAATTACATAGATTGTTATAACAATTACCAGTAGGACAAAATTCTTTTTAATAGTCAGTATTTTTTTTCTTTCTTTTTACTATAAAACAATATATTATATCAGTATCTTTCTATATAACAGTAATCATTTAATTCTTAATAGAGATCCCGTTTGATCAGTTGAATCGATTCTCGTACTCTTACCTCTTCCCACTTAGAAAAGACAATTAATTTATTTGATTATAATCGCATCAGCTTGGACAATTTTCCACGTATCAGTCTCACGTAACTTTAACATAACGTTAGCCTCAAAGAAAAAAAAATATAAGAACTTACGTAGTTTTAAAACGTCGTTTTGTTTTCTAAAGTTCGCAACAATTTTGGCGAAAATTCGTCCAAGCGAACGATCGTTGATTCGCGAATGGTTATGAGTCCATGTGCCGGTACTTATGCGCGGACATTTGAGCTAGTCCCAGAACAGCGTACTGGCACTGAAGGCAATGGTAATGGGTCTGCTTGCCCGAGTGTTGACATTGAACTGCCCCACATGGCTGACTAGGCGTGAATTTCTGAAAACCAGCGGCCGCGATGCTGTCCAGCTTGGCATGTTGTCGACGATGTGCGACAACCTTGTTCGTGTCGGTGCAAACAAAGTCACACTTCAGACAATGAAAATGCGACGCCTTGTTTTGCATATTGCCCAACGACGAGGTGTACGCGCATTGGCTACGGCCGCAGGGTACATTAGCGCGATATTGCTGAAAGTCACCGCCCATCAGAGTGTCCAAGCGCTCGTGACGTGCAGTGTGCTGTACGAATCGTGTTTTGTCACAAAACGAGTATCCGCAGTCCTGGCGCATACAATGGAAGTGGGTTTGGTGCTCTCGGTAACCACAATGGGGATATCTGCAGTCCTCGTTGAAGCGGAACCTCACATAACCCTCGGGCACCGGCTCGTCTTTGAGCATGCGCATCGAATGGTGTAGCCTTTGCTTTTTCGCCTCCGGGGAATTGGAATCCGGCGGTGATAGAGAACGTTTTGTCAAGTTCAAATTTGCCGCCAACGAGGCTAAAGGGTTCTCGTCACGGGTGGGAGGCAAAAAGTTGGCCGGCGGTAGACCCGGAGCGAACAGAAGCCCTGGAGCGCCACCGTACATGTTGCCGTGCTGCAGAAAGGGTGGCAGTGCCTGATTCATTAGAGCAATTTGCTGGTTCATCGCTGCCATCATCGCCGGCGATGGGAAATGAAAACTATGAATGTCGAGGTCAAAGCTCGGCGTGGGAGCGGGTGATTGTTGCACGCTCGAGGGAGTGGGCTGTGACAAATGGCCGTTCTCGTTGTTGTCCATCGGGGTTATTGGTTGTTGTGCTTGTTGTTGTGGTGGTGGTGGTGGCTGCTGGGGCTCGTCGCGACCATTGTCGGATGGTTCGCGTTTAATTGGAGTTGATCGCATGGAAGAATCATTAGCTCGTGATGTTTCAATCTTTAATTTTTTGTTTACCAGTTGCTGTTGATGTTGTTGTTGTTGTTGTTGCTGCTGCTGTTGTTGTTGCTGTTGTTGTTGCTGCTGGTTTATTTGTTCGAGCGTCTGTTGCATTTGACGTTGCATCTGGCTCTGGAAATTTTGGATATTCTGCGTCATGAAGTCATGCTTCTGAGACAACTGGGACAGATAATCATGCGGCATCTGATTGGAACCTTGAGGTACCATTTCGTGTTGCTGCTGACTGAGGATCGCGCCGGTGGAATGCTTGGCAATGTGTGCCACAAGTCGGTCCAACTCCGAGAAGGCTTGATTGCAGGCGTTACAGTGATAGTGATTTTTACGCTTGAGTTTGCAGAATGGTCGACTGCAACTCTGCTCCGGCCCATAGAGAGTGTGAAGTGAGGTAGAACTTGTTGAAGGCAATGATTGGGTTTCTGTAAACAGATAGCGTATATTAGTACAATTTATGGTATTTTTAACGTGAAATAATTGGAGTAAACAGATTGTAAGAATTATAGCTCATTTTAAAAAAGTCTAATTTGTACAATATAATAATAATAATTTTTTTTACTACAAAGTAACAAAGCACTAAAAACTGGACGGAGACACGAACCTTGGTGCACGGAAGCTCGCATGGATAGCATGGCGCTCGGAAGTGCGGGTTCGCTTGGCGGTCCACTGACCGGATAATAGGTGCCTGCCGCCCTCACCACTAGCAACAGTCAACCAAACAACCAACACTTCAAATTTACTTTCCCACTATTTTCATACAATCACCATATCATACAATAAACAAATATCAAAATTACATGCAGCAAAGAGATTTTTTGAAATAACCAACACATCTTTGTCAAATAATATTATTTACAATCAAATGATATGTTGGATTGTGCTTTGAAGTGATCAAGAATTGACAATTAATACATGCTTTGAATATCTACAACCTATTCGAATCATTGAGATATTTGTATAAATATTGAGAAATCATCTATGTACAATGAGATGGTGCAAAAAACTCCTTTGCTGCGATCAAATTGCGATCAACAAAATATTACAAAAAGAAATGTTTATTTCTTAGAAATAATGTATATACTTCATGATTGAATATAGTGCATTACGTGCAAAATCTAATCATATACCAATCATAAAACTGGTCCTACTCAAAATTCAATATATTTTACTTAGACTTACAAAAACCGAACATTAAAAATAAAAACAAAAAAAGTGCTCAAAATTTCGTGCTCTCCATACAAATCAAACTCACCTGTTGTGCGATTCATATCAGGACTCAACATTTCTGAGTCTTTGTCTTCAGTCATGGATCGGTTCAGTTCTAAATTCTCTTCAGGTTTCTCAATCAATTCCGCGGTGTTCTTCACTTGGATCCTTGGCTTAACGTCTTGAATGAAAGATTGCGCTTGCGACTGGGAATCACGATTATTCATTCCAGATGAAGACATAGATACTGGTGTCTCCGGCATCGAATCACTGCTATGCTGCTTCTCATGAAGTGCCATATTTGAATATCGAACAAAGCTATAACCACAGTTGGGTCTCGTGCAGTGAAAGTGTCGATTCACGCAATTGCTATGACATCCAGGTAATCGACAGTCAATCATCTTATCAAAGAAGGCGAATCCAGGCAAAATTTCTACATTGTCGTGAAAGTCCTTGCTATGCATCAGCAAATGATCCGGTCGATCGGTCGAAAAGTAGCAACGTGCTTGAGAACAGTGATAGTGTTTGGTCGATCTTAAAGGACATGCAACATCCGAGCAATTATCGGCATTATAGGTAATAAATCCAGGTGGTTCTCCCAAACTACTCGAAGGCGAGGAACTACCCTCTCGATCATCCAAGCTCGGTGTAGGCGTGCCACTGGCTGCAGTTGGTTTGGGAAGTTTGAAACTCGTGAAAATTGCTTGCGGAGAATCCTGGGTATGACTGGTTGGATCACCACCTGACCAAATTTCAATAACGCGATTTTTCGGTGGTCTTCCTCTCTTTCGCCTGAACATAGCATCGATATTCGTTAAATGGGTTAAGGTGACATCCGACGAAAGAGCATGCGAAGGACAACTAAGGTCCAATTGTCTACTATATTCATGAATTTTATAATGCTGCAGACGTCGAAAGGGTTTATCAGTCGCAAGGATCACTTCTCGACAGTTCTCCCATTTACAATGATAATGTTTCTCCTTGTCAGCATAAGGACAGTTTTCTTCGCAGTTTCCCTCGTCAAAATTAGTGTCCGTGATTCGTTCCTGACTTTCATGCTCCTGCAAGTGTTCGCGAGCTTCGCGCGGATCCCGCAAGGTGGCGCCACATCGTTCCAGGGCACAGTGATGATGCTCCTTGCCCAAATTGCAAGGACAGTCTGCTGAAGCTGGCGCTAAGTATGCTAACTCTGTAGCAGTGAGTCTCTGCTGTTGTTGGTTCTGTTCCGGTGTAGATGACTGTTGATTGCTGCTGGAACTAAGTGGCGCTGTTGTCGACGGAGTTGTTAAGTCCATCGCCAAGTCACTTCCGCTTTGGTACGAATCGTCCATCGAATAGTACGATGGAGAACCATGGCCCTCATTGGAACTCTCACCGTTTAGGCTAAGTGACATGCCATGACTAAGACTCATATCCTCAGGTCCTCCCCAGCTGCTGGGTCTACCAGTTGCCGCGACACTCTTGTACTTTCGGTAGGCCAATTCCGAGTCATTTCTCTCGTGCTTGCGCTTATGCGAATAAAGCTGACCCGCGGAATGCAGTACGTAACTACAAAATGGTCTGATGCAGTGAATGTGATTAATGGAACCGGAGAATTTGCACTGTTCAAATGGACAGGCTTTGTTTTTCATGAACTTCTTGAAGCCATCGCGCGACAGTTGTTCGTCTTTAATGTGGTAGGATTTGTGTTTGTCTGCAAAAAAAAAGATGATAATTATTACTTTTGTCAGAAGCAACGAAAAGGATAAGTTGAAGCTCGTTCGATATCATTGGAACTGTTAATACTCACCCATGTCGGCTTTATTTTTGAAAGTAAACTGACAACCGGGTCTTCGGCAATGGAAATGAGTCGTACGTTGACTCGCAAATGGACAGTGTTCCGTGGCGCAACTCTCCGTTGCCCGAAATCTTTGAAATCCCTCTTGAATGATGGCCGAGTCTTTGCGATGATAATTAGCATGCATCTGCACGTCCGACGTTGAGATGTACACCTTGTCGCAGTTCTCGTGGATGCAGTGATAATGCGTTTGCTTTCGGTTGTGAGGACAAGACCTTCCGGGATGTCTTTCGGCGCAGTCATCCGTGGGAGAGTATCGCATAAAACCGTGCTGTAAGGACTCGTCTCGTTTCTTGTGCCATTTGAAATGTCTGATCATCTCTTCCTTTTTGACAAACACTCTACCACTGCAGTCGAGACAATGAAAATGTTCCCGACAGCCAAGATCTTTGCAATATGCGCTACCGCATTCTTGACCACTTGAGTAACGTCTCACGTATCGTGAGTAGTCAATTTGGGGTACAGAAGATTTTGCTCCGATTAGACTGTCCGTTACGGGAGACATACTTTGTCTAAGCAATGCTGTAATGAAGATCATATATTAAGAATTGTGTATTGTTTTCGTTCTTCTAATTGTCTTTTCTTTTACACGAAAAAAAGGTCTACTCATTGTTACTGCTTTTTATGTTATTGCGATTACAAACAATAATTGAAATATATAATTTGCAATGCCGTAAAAAACAGTAAAAATAAAGAAATCTCTTTCTTTCGTTTAAGTTAATTTTTTAATAATTTTTTGGAACATTAAAATTGTGTAAAATAATAATTAAACAAATGTTAGAACTTGTACAATTCTGTGAAAAATGATTTGAATAGAACAAATATAAAAATGATTTATAAGTCAATTTCAATTATCGACTTAATTTGGGTTTAACATAACATCATTAGATAAAGTGGTCGACATTCGATAACACATATTCGTCATGAAACATAAGTTGGTAACATGTTCACCGAATTTATCGACGTAAAATCGAAAGTGTGCCTAAGCACGACTAGATGTCGCCGGGAACGTAATACTCAGTTACATTTTCGATATATATATATATATGGAGAATTATGAGTGCATCGTTCGTCGACCCAAGCATCGAAACGTTCGAAGAGGGTCTGAAAACTGGTTGGACGATGCGGTTCGCGAAATAAAGGGCATGCAAAAAAGAAAAAAAAGTGCACAGAAGGAAAGAATGGCTCAAACAAAAAACCTATCGTTTGATCGCAATACGTATAAAAATACGCATTTATATACGTCAGAAGTATAAGTTTATTTACCAGCTTTGAATGCTTATCTTTGAAAGTGAAACATTTATTCTTCACTGCATCTTATGTGATCCGTAACAAATTGACTCGCAACTTTTATGCAACCTATTATTTATGTACTCGAATCAAATGGCAAAAAAATGATTGCCTCTTGTAGACAAAAAACACTTCGCCAGAAGAAATAGGAGGAGCTGCATATTTATAAGATACTGAAATACACAATAAATTTCGATCGTCAATAAACGGCGGAAAAAAAAGAATCAAAAAGTATCAACCGATTTTCTGTTCGTTCGATTAATGTCTCATTGTAATAATGAAATAAAAATGTGTCGCACGTAGGCTGTAAGATATGCGAGAAAAACTGCAAATGCGTGACGCGAGATGTAGGATCAGCCGGCGATTGCATGTATATTGTTTTGCGACTTCGAAATCATTTCTTCTCGATTCTGTATTACGCTTGCAAACCGATCGGCCTATTTTAATTAGAAATTCTAATTTTTTTAGATGATTCAATTTAATGATTCAATCTAAATTAAAACAATAATTCACTCTGAAATGTACATTTAAAAGAAACAAGAAAAGAGTTAAGATTTCATGCAAAAATTAGCTAAAGTTAAAAGTTAATTAGGTTAGTTATCTAATTAAATAATGCTTTCATCATAAGTCTAAAATATCGAACAGTAAAAAAAAGAAATTTTGTTTCTTAAACGTGTATCGAAAATAAAACTTTTCTTCCCTTAAAAGTAGGACGAAAGTTGCATTTTCCGCTCTCGGGAAGAACGTATTTTCATCCCTTAAATGACGTAACAGAAATGGACTTTTCCTCCCTAGGGATGAACAGTTTTTTTCCTCCCTTGGGAGAGAAAATTCCACTTTTATCCTTATTTTATTTTTTTATCAAATTTCAAACTCATCTAAAATCCACAATTTTTCGAGTGCGAGTTGCGAAATATACTATTTACATGATTTCGCAAACTTTAAAAGCCACTACAAGATTAATTACATTTCCGATTACATACAAGTATACACTCTTTCCGGGCCAAAAAGGAGGTTAACAGTCGTGGTTGATAACAATGCGAATGATTGGACAGCGGAATATTCAACGATGTTTAAACCCGTTTTTTTTAAGCGCACGTATTCAAACGCAGCCGAAGCGAGGAGAGAGTTTCTCGGAATCGCAAAGACGAGGGCCACAACATTATACTTGGCTTCATGTTCTTAGGTATTCCGCATGTACTGCAAAATCTTCAGCTAAAACGAGAGCAACTTCCCTCCCCGTCTTTCCTCGTCACTGAGCATCCGTTTCTCTCGACAGAGAAAAAGATGCAGAAAGAAAATGACAGCAACAGTTTCTCCTTATAGTCAAAGACGTTGCTTATATACACTTTTGAAGATGACACGTTATAACGCATTGAAATAACTCCCACGTCACCAATGTCAGCGTCATTTTTCAATCAAATATTTTATTTCAAATTTATCTGTTCTGTCGCGAAAGAAAAAGAGGAATGAAGAGGAAGAAGAAGAAAGAAAAAATTCGAGCATTCGCGAAACTGATAAATTGCGCCGACGTAAATTCGCTTAAATGATGATATATAGAATTACAAAGTGGACGTTGCGCGTATTGATATACATTAAAGGAGGAATCAACAATAACGCGGCGGCGCGGGTTTGTCGACTTTCGCCTACAGAATTTACGCAACACCAGGACACATTCGTCATTCCGGCATCAACAAGGGGGGAGAAAAAAAAAAGGAACGGCAACAAAAGTATTTCGTTATTCATAAGTCGAAAGCTGTCAGAATCGATGAATACAAATTGTCGATCGACGATTTTATTATGTTGCCCCGCCACTTTGCCGCTCATTGTCTTTTTGATACTTAGTAAAGACATTTCACAAAACGCAAGAATTTACGAGCGCGAAATTGTCTCTCGTTCTATCTCTCTCTTTCTATTAAGTTTGCGTGGCAGATATGTGGCGCTGATTTATTTGGTGTTTCGAAAGAATGACTCTATTCTTCGAATTAGAATGAATGAAGAAATGTATTTATTGACATGAGAGTCAAATCATATATATGTATATATATATATATATATACGATCACAGATGAAAAGTTCATAGCAATGATATTTGTTTCTTCAAACAATGTTTAATTTTCATGTTTTCATTATAATAATCATCAATTCAAGTCGATTGTAAAATACAAAACCGATGACTTGGCAATATTTTCCTCTCTTGTCTTCTTTTCCCTTCCTTTTTTTTTTCTTTGATTCGTGCAAATGTACCCGTGAAATTAAAATTCCCATAGGTTGTATATATTTATCTTCCATGATTAACGAGATGCTTTTGGACCCCTTCTTTCGCTCGGCAATTATCGATTTTCGCATTTTTGCAGAAACGTCTTGAGAAATTGGAGATAAGAGTACAAAAAAAGGAGGGGGGCCCAAATGAAGAAGGAAAGAAGATGTGTGCAAGAACCACCCACGCAAGAGTCACAGCAGCGCGAGAGAGACAGAAAGATAGAGCAAGAGAGGAAAAAAGCCCGAGGCAAATGTTTAAATGAGAATACGTAAAACGTGACGGGGCTTAAAGAGTAAATCTTAAAAAATATGAGAAACCCCGGGGACGCGAATACGCGTATTTTTTGAGCGCCCTCTCCGCCGTATATACAGTTTAAGAGAGAGAAAGAGAGAGAGAGAAAGAGAAAAGTTCCCTTTTGCTTTGGTGCCCTTAGTCCAATGTCCTCCCCCACCCCAGCTTTGAAATACGCTGGCTCCTTTTCAGACACCGAAAACCCCTTTTATTCGGCGTTCTTAAAATCTCGCGCGTCGAGAAAAAAAGGGGGTTTACAATTTTGAAAAAGCCGATTCTGAAAAGGCCCCGTATTTCAGAGGCCTTTCGCTCTTTTTTATCATTTATAATCCATGGGCCTTTCGCTGAATAACCCTTTATGCTTCCACATTTGCCATCTCCTTCTCTCATGCTCTCGTATACGCTCGTCAGATTAACGCACAAATACCATTCGATTTGTACTTACGCGGACACACATACGTGAAATGAGCACAAAAAAGAGTTAAAAAAACAAGTATGTGTTAAGACCGTGTCAATCTGGGAGCATGAATACAAAAAGTTGTTAAAATAAAATCGATACGACGCGCAAAAATTATACAACTTATAAGCTATCCACTCGTGTGTGTTTAGATAATACTCAGGCATTGAATTTGGCTTTGAAAAATGATGATTATAATAAAAAGCGAACACAACCTAGAAACTCTCGATGGCTCTTGTCACAACATTGTTTCCGGAAAAATGGCTCCGCCAGGCAGGTGTGACTTAATTTAATAACCGTCTGTGTATCGCTGATTCTGAGTCATCAGCTTGACCCTCGAGTAGGTAATTGTGCTCTCAATTTTACCGGCTTTATGTTTACGTTATATTCATCTCAACTGCCTCGGCATTTTTGCAAGACCCAAAAGCACTCGTCGCTGTTCAATGAGCGTGATTGATTGGATAATGATTGATATTTCAACATTTTTTCTCAAGACTTTTTCAAAGAATGAGAATTGTACTTTCATATATTCCCGAGTGTGCTTGCCATTGATTCCAACTTCTTTTCCCGCGGAAATTTGTCAACGGACAAAATGGTTGGTTACGCAAAATTAATTGCGTAACTGTTTGATGAACGCAGCCAAAGCATCTATAATCAGTCGCGTATTCGAAAGAAACGAACGAAAGTTTGCGTCGCTTTTGTGCCATCGCACATTTGTCGGATACCTTTTCGTCTTCGCTGAAATGTCAGATTGATACAATTCTTGTTCGCGCGGTGCATTCATTGCGTCGCTCTCGATTCAAACAAAGAAAGCACCGTGTATTGCAGCATGTCTGCACCACTACTCTTTAACGAGACTCGAGACTATTCTCAGGCGACTTGTTGTCCTCTCGCTCTGTTATTTCTGTCAAAACTATATTATGGTTTTAATCTACAACATTCGGTTAGTCCAATTTGCAGCCAATTCTGAATAAGCTTCCTTCTTCATTCAGTCAAATTTACGATTTCTTATTATCAGTTATTTTTATAATCATCCTTGAAAGTATTCTTTTCTTATATAAATACAAATATTTTATATTTGCAATAATGACTCTTTACATTAATAAAAATATTCTTGCATTAAAAAGATTTTTTATTTAATATTTTGATAGGAGAAAATCCTCTTATGAAAGGAACATTCATTTCTCATAAAAAAGTTATTGAATATGAAAGGAATATACTTAAAATCATTTTATAATAAATAGCGTGTGTTATAGTGAAGTTGGCTTTTAATCGATAGCTGTATCGTTGCCAATTCCCTGACTTGTGATTGGTCGTCTCATTTTCAATTAAAAAAAGTTAGAAAATATAATATCGAAATTTTGTTGATGTGTCAAAATGTCATTATAGTAGGTTATATTTGCATTACTTAAATCTTAGATATTAATTTAATGTCTAAGTATACATATAAATGAATTGCTTTATTGTCTTAATTTACTGTTTTATTAATTTTTAGTTATTTAACATTTAAAAACTTAAAAAAATAGGCGCGCGAAGCGCGCTTCAATTCTAGTAAGAAAAATTCGAAATGTGAGTACGATAAAATATATTAAGAATTAACAAAATTAAGATATGTTTAAATAAAAACGTATTTTAATACTTAAAATTCAAAACAGAAATATTTGAACATAAAAAATAAATAATTATTATGTAAATATAATAATTCATTATAATTATGTATATATTCTTTAAAAACAATTATTATTATAGATCAATTATTAAAAATATATTTTTATTTTTTGCACCTCACAATAATAATACGAAAATAAAAAAAGGTTACACATTGAATTTAGAAAAAGATATATTTTTATATTAAGAGGAAACATAATTAACATAAAAATAAATCTATGTATTGCAAAATTACATAGATTAATTTCCTCGAATTAAATACAAAAACTCTTATTAAACAAAAATAAAAAAATGAATAGGCTATCTCTATATTCAAAAAATAAAAATATTACTGAAAGTGTAAAATTCTTTTCTAAGACATAAGTCAATTTATAAACAAAAATGGCCATAAATTCAGCATCTTGGCATGACTTTATTGATAAAACGTCCAGCCATTAAAATATGATACGCTATCATTGTTATCAGTTTGCATCAGATGAAGTAGTAAGGAAGACATGCCTAACTGAGACCAAATGTCGTATACTGCAAAACGTTGAGCGTGGGGAATGTTTCTCGTTATAATTAGTTCGCGGCGATTGGCGAAGCGGTTGTATATCCGCGATCTCCGGAGATCTATGAACGCGGAATCGGCGTCTCTCGCTATGAGCGTCTTATCGGCTCGCGCCATCTCGCTCTCGACCCATGTCGTCTCGGTGGGGCCGCGGGCGCAAAGAAAGTCCGACAACGAAATTTATAGCGACCCTCTAGTGTTTCCCTTCGCTCTCCCACACCACCCCCCCCCCTTGGCACTGAATGTTAGCCAGCCATTATTCTCAGGTTCTTTGCACTTTGCTTTCTCCCTGTCTTGGGTCTTTGATTTAACGACTACCCATGCAATGCCAAGCGTCTCGCGAGTAACCGCGAAGTAATGAACAGTGCGATACGTTTGTATGATCTTCTGAAAGTAGTTTACAATTTTCCCCATAATGCTCTCCCCATAACGCGCGCAACGAAGCGTCCAGTGGGATATATACCACCCCTTGATGAATATATATAAGCCGATTAGTGCCCTGTGAGGTTCACGAATATCTTGTTTTTGAAAACTATGAAAAAAGAAACGCTTTAAAACATCTGTCGAGACAAAAATTGCTCGTCAACCCGCTCTCGTTCTCGATCTACAACACAGACTCTATCATCGTGGCATCGTGTTTCTGTTTTGACAACGAATCGCCGAACCGAGCCTATTGCGCTACACAAACGCTCACGTAGCAATAATCGAACAAAGACGCAACGCTCCCGACGCCCCCTATATTTGAATTTTTACCAAAGGGTTCGATTCTGTTTATTTTACACGATGACGGGGCTTTGCACCCCCTCAACCCCCCCCCTTCCCCCCTCGGGAAAGGGGGTTATCTTGGGGTGTTCCCCATTTTGCGGCGTCAAAGGGATACAGCCACTAGGAGTTTGCTAAAAAATCTATACGCGCGATGATTAAGAAAGGAAGAAAGGGCCGCAAGGGGTGGGGGGAGGGGGTTGGTGCACTGTAAAACGATACTCGAAACTGGCGACATTAATTGACCCGCCGGTGTCGAATAGGCCCAAGTATAACGCACGTGGCCACCGCTTTTCTTTCTTTTTTGCTTTTTTACTCGATCTTTTTCTACACTTCCATGCAATTTTGTTTCTCTTTCTCTCTTAGAGAGAGTTGCTTTTTAAACTGACGCGGAATGCAACTGTGAATGACGCTTAAGGAGGGAGCACTGCAATCAAATGAATTAGAGTTTGTTTCGAGTGGGGCTAAGCTGGTTACTAATGCCATTCGGGAGGCTTTAATTTGTCCCTACGAATTGGGGAAGACAAATATCTAAAGCTCCAGAAAGATTTCGTATGTTATCAAAGATCTTTGAATCTTTTGTAATTTAAATTGACGCTTTCAATTAATGTTTTTCAATGGCTGATGCAAATTGGAAAACTGTATTTAATATTTATTCATGAAAGATGAAAATAAGCTTCTTATTATTTTCAGGCATTCATATGCTTTAGATCAGAGTTCATATATTTGGAAGCTTAATCGGTTTTTGATTTAAAGAAAGACGTAGTTAAAGATCATATTTTTTAAATGTCCCAAGTAGAAAGTGTAATTGGGATGAAATGTGGTTCTTGTGTGGCAAATATGCCAATTAATATGGTCCCGCTGGGGGTTAAAATGCTGGGTCTGAAATGGCCCTGATATGGGAATCAAATTATTAAATTATTTTTTTCATATCACATCCCAATCAGGGGTTAATTTTTGTATGAAAAAAAAATTGATTTTTAGGAAGGTTTGAAAATTTGATTATCAATATTCACTCATGGCAATAGAATGGCAATATGGTGGCAATATAGTGGCAATATAGTGGCAACATAGAGACAACATATGTTATGAATTACTAAAAATAGGGAAATTCATTAACAAGGCTGTGATTTTGATAACCATTTTTGAACCATATCTTTGTCATGGCTCTATTAAATTTCTACTAGACATCTAACAAGATAAGTTTATCGTACTTTGTTGATACAAAGTTGTTTATGTCATGTCAACATTCCCCGAATTGCAAAAACGAGAAAATGAACCAAAGTTTATCACTCGTCGTGCACCTTAGAAGTCTGGAATAAGAATATGCGATTGAACTGCGAAGCCATTGGACGCGTCGGAATTACGCATTTGAATCATAGAGTGACAACAGGTCGCGAGCATTCGCGAGCGGATTCTATTTTTCACCGTGAATTGGCAGCGCTTCACTGCAAGTTCATCGATTGTAAAGAGCGAGAAATGTGCTTTAGCGACTTTTTGGATGCCACTTAAATTAGAATAATTTTTAAATTTTTGCGATTCCGCTCGCATGATTTGGCACCGAGTTACGCGTCGCCGTTTTAACTCGTACGAAGCACTAAAACAATCGCGCATGGTTCTCGCTTGTCTCTCTCAATCATTCGGACGTTCTTTGTTGCACTCACGTTCTTCTCCGTCTTCTTCTGTGGCACACCGGTGAAGCACGCAGTTCTTTTTTTTTTTTTTTTTTTTTTTTTTTTTCTCC
>JABFPJ010002429.1:0-19583 GCA_022817425.1 Gryon sp. ZL-2020
TAATACGTATTACGCAATAAAACTAATAATGATGCAGTAATTGTATTACATTTTTGTTAATAATAAATTAACCTAAGTTTAATTGATACAATTCAAGCAATTTTGAAATAACAAAAAAATGTTATTGATATTTTCTAAAAACGCGATAATTTCATTGAAAAAGAAAATGTTTTCTATTGCTGAAATCTAATCTTTTTTGATGCAAGGTTTAAACGCTTTTTCGTATTTTGTTTTATTTACTTACATTATTAGCAGTTCCAATTATTTATAATTTACCCTGCAATCTGTTTTTTTAACATTCATTTAAACGTTCCCCGAAAAACTCGACGCCAACCGTTACCGCCAATAATGCCGTCCCGCGCGCAGACTCAGACTGACTGCCAGAATTATTGCGCGCGCAGCGCCACAATGTGGCAGTGAAATCAATTATTTCCCGCGAACATTTAAAAATGAGTAAATCAATTTTCATATAAATAATTATAATTCTATTGTATTTTAAATCAAGTTGATGAACTACGTCATAAAATAAAAATAAAATAAAACGTCATACGATAAAAATCTATTGAATTTAATTACAAAATTATTTTTTTATAGTAAAATAATATTTTTTAATTCAAAATAAATAAAAAGAAAAGATTTAATGTAATTGTGTTTTTATTTATAATAAAATTTTCTTTATTTTGTTTTATTTTATTATAATTTAAAATTCAATTTAATTTGTTTAATATAGTGCTGATTGATTTAATTAATATTTAATTATCTTTACACTTTATAATATTTAAAAAATGTAAAATGAAACTTTAAATATTTTCATAAGAAATTGTATTAACGGTTCATTTGGATGCATTTCCAAATAATTAATTAATTACTTATAATCTTAAAATAAAAAGAAACAGTTTCCATTCAAATTCAACAATTGCACTCAAGTCAAATTCCATTTCCCAAAATGTCCACGTGACGTCGCCACAATCACACAATAAATACAATAAACTACAAAAAAATGCGTACAAAATTGCCTGAACCAAAAAAATGTCCCAAAATAAAAAATTAAAAAAACAAAATTAAGTCAACTCAAAGTCAACCTCTTGTGATTGATTCCAATTTTGTTATTATGATTGATCCTGAAAAAAGGATTGCAACACGCAAGCCGTCGTAATGACGCCATGGTGGCGCCATTTTCCGCGCGTCTCGTGGAGTCTTGGAAATGTAGAGGTTCTTGAACGAAGAAGCGAGCGTTGGGTGATCGTGGCACGGCCGGTACGCATTTGCATCGCGAAATCCAAGGAATAATGCATTGGCCGTAAGTATAAAAGATCGCGAGCCACGCTTGCGCCCTGACCATTTGCCGAGACGAAGTGTGGCGAATCTCGTGTGGCCTATGGCAAGGGACTTCCGTTCATCGCACAGGAACAGGAAGTCAAAATGACGACCAAATCATAACATCCTGTACGACTCGATTAGTCCACTACAATTCGTCTTTGCAAAACATTTTCAAGGCCACTATAATTGACAGTTTGACTTATTGCCTCTCTCTAACTTTCTCTCTCTCTTTTTTTGACATTTCATTGTTGACTGTTTTTTCTTGTTATTTTTTTTTAAATTGGTTTTTTTATTGTCACGACTGGTTTTATTGTTTTGCTAAGTTTTATGCTTATTTGGGGTTAAGTGTGAATTGTAATAAGGCCAAGGCGTTCGATTGTTTGATATGGGTTATTGTTGCAAAATGACAGTTTTAGGACAAAGACACACGCTGAACACTAACAAGCAGAGGTTAGGAAGATGCAGGAGAATATTTGCAACGTCGATGGATTTGACAGCACGCTTATCCCAGTGAGTTGAAACACATTGTTTTGTATATTTTGTTTGTTTCACTTAAGATTTATTTACAAAATACATTTAACTTGTAAATAGTTTTTTCTTAAACGAAAAGTTTGTGTATTTAAATTTATTTATGTACTTTCAATATTTTAATTTTATTGCGCAAATTTAGTTGCATAATTCATTTAACTTCAATATAATTTTAATAATAACTGTAAATTATGTAAAATATTAATAAAACAAAAGTTGTTTAAATTATTTTAATTCAATGATTAATAATAATAATAATAATAATAATAATAATAATTTGTATTAATATTTGTTCAGGTGGAAATACTTTCGTGCGATATTGCCAGAGGATCCAGATCACAAGATGCTTTATCGATAGTAGAATTAGGGAAAAAATTACTGTTAAGTGCTAAATATGGGGACAAAGAATCTGTGAGAGACCTTATGTGTCGAGGAGCGCCATTTACCACTGACTGGGTAAAACAACATACATTTCTGAATCGACATATATATAATTTATGCATTATTAATAAAATTATTGATCGAACTAAATTGGTCATTTACAGTTAGGTACAAGTGCATTGCATCTAGCTGCTCAAAATAATCACTTAGAAACAGCCGAAATATTACTCAGAGCTGGAATATCGAGAGATGCACGTACGAAAGTTGATCGAACACCATTACACATGGCCGCGTATGAAGGCCATCACGAAATGGTTCAATTGTTGTTAAATTATGGCGCTGATGTTGATAGTAGAGACATGGTAATCTTAATTTGTTTTTAATAGTATAAAGATACGATTTTTAGTACATTAAGATTAAATAATACAACTAAACATAATGTTAACTCTTACAATCAACAGCTCAAAATGACGCCTCTTCATTGGGCAATTGAAAACGAGCACGCCGAAGTGATAAAAATATTATTGGAGCATGGCGCGGACATATACGCAGCCAGTAAATTTGACAAAACTCCAATCAACCTAGCGATAGAGCACCAGAGGTTTGATTTTGTTAACATGCTTAATCAAGACAGAGATATATTTCCAAAGCAAGCTGGCATTCAAAGTCAAACTAACGTACAAAACCAAACCAACGATCCGGAAATTGAGATTAACGAGGATGGTTTGATACACCTTGAAGCTGAACGGGCCGAGGAAGAGGACGATGAAATTGAAGAGGAGGAAATCCAATTACAACAGCATCGAATGCAAAAGAAAAAAACTTCGGGTAAATTTAATTTTTCGTTTGTTTGATTTACAAGATAGACAATTACAATTAGACAATATAAGATATTTTAGAAAACAATTGTACACTTACAGCGAGTAAAAAGCAACGAATGCTTTTCCAACAAATTCAAGTTGCGAGTGACGAAGAGCCGGAAAAAGAGTTGGGCAAGATCGATGGGTTTGTGAGTACGGCTTACATGGGTGGAAAAAACCACAAAGACATATCAGATTTTGAAGTAGACCGACCGTTTCAGTTATTACAAGCCCACGGAATTACAATGATACCCGTGGAAAATGATTCCATTGTGGAAAACGCGATGGAAAGCGGACGAACTGTTGTTTTAACAGGTCATTTATCATACATACAAATATGTAGTTATAATTCATGGGCATTTACTATATAATTAGTAAAGTAAACAAAATATATTGATTTTCTGGTTTAATGTTATAGAAGCTGGAAAATTGGCGCTGAATTTAACGAAGGGTAACGTTAAACGAATACAAGTACAGGGTGGGAAAAAAGTTACACCGAGGAAAGTTATAACGATACGAGCAGATCAAATTTTGGGCCAAACCACGAATACCGTTACTTCAAGGAGTCCAAACATTCTGAAGAAGAATCCAGATTACAAGAATAAAGCCTTTATAACGACCATTCCAAATGCACAAAATATCGGTTCTATATCAATAAATGCTCCAACAAAGGTACAGTAAAAAGATCTAAAAGAAAATGTATTAAATATCGAAATTCTTTAATAAACGACTAATACAAAATTGCTTATACATTTTAACAGGCAAAAACAATATCAAAAACATCGGAGAACTTAATTTTACATTTAGACGATGAAATTGAAGAAATAACGGAAGATGAAAACCATAAAGTTACGTATACAAAAGTAAACGAAACTGAAGAAACTGACATTGCGATTCTCAGTCGAGAGCTTGCAAAAGCACGAAAACAAGCGGAAGAATATCGTAAAGCACTGCAGAAGAAGGCCGAGGAGGCCGAAAGTTACAAGCAGCAGTTACGAAATTTGTATGCTCAACGTGCAATGAAATAAAACTTAATTTCGTTCACGCAGAAAAAATATATAGTTTAATTTTCGAATTTACAGACGAAGGAAAAGACGACTTTTTTATGTTCTTCTAAGTCGAATCTCAAAGTGTCTTCGTCGAAAAAAGTGTTGTTAATAACGATAAGTTGTTGAAGTGTGTAAACGAAATAAGAAAAAGACAAATAATAACAGATTTTAGATATCGCGTCTATTAGAGACATGAAAGTCATTGATTCGTGAGCAATTAATGCTTGCTACAAATTAATTATTTGTACAAACTGCATATAAAACAAGCGAAGGATGTACATTTCGTTTAACTAGTTTTTTTCTTACTTTTATCTGTTATATTCAGCAGAACTAAACATTTTGTAAAGAAAAACTATTTTGTATATGAGAATCCGTCATTTTTTATACTGCTGTAATACAAAGAAGTTATTGATACAATATAATTAACGCATCGTTACGGACTGAGTGTCTACTCGGATATTTATTAATCCATTACAAGAAAACATTTGTTAATTAATTTTTATATTATTCTTCTTCGATTTACTTTGCCGCTACTTCTTATATTTTTTTTCTCTTAGTTCATATATATGTTTTAAGAACAGATTGTTTTGATTATTTACAAGTGTTATAAAATTCAATTTGTAAATATTATATAATTTTATAATAAAATGAATGAGTTTGTATATCAATTTATTCTTTATCTTATGCACATCATATTATCTGTTATTTTTGGGATTTAAATTGAACATAACTGCAGATTAGCTTATAGCAACAAATGATACAATCCAACTGTTTATAAGTATGTTTCATTAATGATCCTTCGTAAACTTTACGATTTCTATTAAACCCCCAATTTTGGAAATACATTAAAAAATAATATAAATATAAATTAAGTAAATATATTTCATTTATTTTGTTCGTAATTTTATATTTTTTATTAAATTGTAATATAAACCCAATATACAATTGTTTAAACATTTTATTTATTTAATTATTAATATTGAATTGTTATAAAAATTATTCTAATTCATGTTAAAGATATGTAATTAATATTTTACTTGACATTCTCATCACTGATACCTTTTTGCGAAATACTGTCGATTTCATTCATTTAAACTGAACATTGCTGCGCAACTACACGTGACATCCCAACTCATACCTACTCATACATATGTTTTATATTATGCGAATTAATAAATGTCACGCATGCGCTTTTCGGCATAGTATCAATGTTTTGATTTTTTTATGTTGATACACTTTAATCAACTTTCACTGATGAATTTGAATAAAAACGTCATGTTAATACTTCAACTTTTTAGTCAAATTATTCTTTATATTTTAGAAAATCATAAAAACATAATCAACAATTAAACATTAATTATCATATATTTATTTCCTATATTTCCCATTTTCTATTTGATGTTTATTTCGGTTTGTAAGTAATCAGATGTTTATAACAAAACTTTATAAGATATATTTGTAATTCTTTCAGGAGATACTCATTTCAGAACTACCATTATAAGTTGAAATAAAAAACGTATTTCAACTTAATTATTTGTATGCTTAAATCAATTTTCTGAGAATCTTAATCCGAATTCATTTTTAGGCATTTAAGTTTTACAATTCACGGTTTAACATTCGTCCATACATATATCTATACTCAGGCGTTACAATTTACGGTTCACTTTTTTTTTATTTCACGTTTCAGCAGCTAGAAGTAACGATTTTCTCTACACCAAGTGGAGCTTGCACAGTCTTCCTACTATATCGATTGAAATAGTACTAAGCGCTAACTCGCTAACTACTGAAATACGCACAACTGCGTCATTGCGTGAATAAAACAAAATCTTTTTACAGATCTAACATTGGTGTAAACCCGTTTTTGAATAGTCTCCTAAAAGAGTCAAACTGCAAACATTCTTTCTCATCATTCCAATTCAGTCATACAAGTTGTGAAGAAATATTTCTTCACACAAGATTAGTCAAAGTTTTCTCGCAGTGTTAAATCGTCGACAAAGACGGACGACCGTTAAACAGAGATAATATCAAAGTAAAAAAGCCAGGATTGCCAACGTAACTCCGTGTATACATTTATTACGGTGCAATAATTTCAAAGAACATACAAATGACTTTGTTTGAATAAACATCATTATAAACTTGAATCATTGCAAAATTTCTTAATCATTGCAATTGTTTACTTAGTTATTTATAAACAACATATCTATATAATTATTAACTTTGCTAACTTTATAAAACACTTGATTAATTTGCAAAAACTACTTCAATTTGACTTTAACAATGCAATGACTTAAAATGCAATTTGACTGACTTGAAACAAAAAATAAACAAACCCAAAACTGCTCCAAAATAACCTAACTCCATTTCGTAAAGTTAACCTCGATCGAAGTTGGCAATCCTAACGCTCCAATTCAAGTTCAGTCGTTCGTGTGTGTCCAACTGGCAACAAAATCGTCTCGCAAATTCGCATTCAAAATCGCCTACAACTGTCCTCACAACAATCCCCAAACAAATCCTCCCTCATAAACCCATCACAACAGCACCAAGGTATCATTCTTGTTGTTCAAAGTGAAAACAGGCGGGAAAAATGTGAACTCCGATGTGTGTTCGGATTCGTGGTGTTTATCGCGTTGAGGTTGGCAGTGTGATTAATCCCGCGTAGCGCAACCGCCGCCGCCACTAGCGCGACAACTGTGGCACCGTGTGTGCGCGTACAAAATCCGGTGCGTCGTCGTGTTTGACGAAGACAAAAAACGGCGAGCGTGTTGATTTGAGTTGTGCATTTGGTGTAGTTTGCGCGTGTTAAGCGTGGTGCGTTTGTTGGCGGCAAGATAAGCGTCGCGCGGCGCGTGCGATGCGCCGCGACACCGACGAGAGCCGCCGCCGCTGTCGCCGCCACCGCCGCTCAGCTTTGCCGATGAAAAATGGCGTCCGAGAGCGAAGCCAGCTCGTGCGTGAGCGATCCAAATTTTGCCGTCATCTGTTCGTTTCTCGAGTGCTTCGGCAAGAGCTGCGGCGTCGATTATCCGGACATTGCGCGTCTTCAGCAGATGCTCGAGAACGCGCAGGAAGGTGAGAGGAGAAGAGCGACACCACCTCTCGGTGTCTCTCTTTCGATCACTCTTTTTACATCTCTTTCTATCTCTCTTTGTCTGTCACACGCGCGCGCGCGCCACTTCAACGTCAGACAGAGACAGATGATCAGTGTCACTTCGACCGACAACTTTTCGCGGCCCTTTTTTACTTTGTTCTCTCTTTTTTAGATTCTAATCGACAAATTGTGGTTTGAGAAAGGTTCTAACTCTAGTGATTCAGCTTATCAATTGACGCTGGGAGATGTTTGTTTTTGGGTTAACAGGGCGGGTGTGTTAGGTTAAAAGGGGAGGGGAGTTGACAGACACTGTTGCGTTGTTTGGGTGTTTCTCGGTGGGATTGTTTTTTTTTTTCTTTCTTTCTCTCTCGTCGTAAAAGCCTATTTTGACTGATGGAATTATTGTTCACGTGAATTTGATGACTTGCTTTTGGGGCTTTTGAATGAGAATTGAGAGATAGATTGAGATGTGAGCTTTGTGGTCGTGAAAATGAGCAAACGTAAATCAACAACCGAAATATATATGCTTTATGATCGTATATACGTATTAGCCCAATTGGTTTCTTTAGTTTCTATATGAATCGAAGGGTTGAAATAGTTCATTTTTTATTTTTCTTTAATAAAATGCTACATTTGTTTAAACTTTGGTCAAATGTCTTGTTTTATTTAACTGTTTTGTTTATGCTTTGCATTTGCAGACGTATTTAAAAATATTAACTAGTTTGTTAATAAATAAATATTTCTTTCCAATTTTATGAATCTTTTGACAAAATTCTTTATACTTAAAAATTATGTATTAATGTAATTAATGATTTTTATTGTAATATTTCATAAAAACATTTTGTTAATATTAATATTATTTATAATATTTTCCAGTACCCCAAAATCTAATTGATTTACACATAAAATTATTGCGTAAACTACGGAAGTCAGTGACTTCGGAAAAGTGGGAACGTGCATTAGTCAAATTTTGTCACACGTATTCCAATCAAGATGGATGGGAATTGGAACGATTTGGTTACAAAAAAGCCCGAATAGCTGTAAAATTAAGACTTTTAAAGGTAAAATTTTTATAGGCTTATAAATAATAATAATCTATAAAAAAAATTTCTTCTGTAATAAAAAATAATTGTAATATAATTTTTCCAGGCTTTACTTGAAGCACAGTTTGACTTGAATCAAAAATTCAAGAATGAAATTAATAAACTATCCGCGAAAGAGCTTCGTGTAGAACCTCTTGGAAGGGACAAGATGGGTTTGGCATATTGGTGTCAGCTCGATGATCAATGTAACATACGAGTTTACCGTGAAGATCTTGATGAAGAAAACTGGGAACTTGTTGCAAAGTTAGTTCGTCTAAATTATCATTATAATAAAACATTATAAATTATAAATATTATTTATAATATTTTGCTATAACAAAAACACATAAAAAAATGTCTAATTTAATAATATTTAAATTAAACTTCAATCATTAATTTATTTTTGCAGAGACCGTGAGGAAATGATTAGTTTAATTAGTGTCTTGTCAGATGGTGAAGTCGGAGCTTTGCCAATAAGTGAAGAGAGTAACGATGCAGAATCGCTGGATAAGCCAACAATAGACACCGGTCAGGAGGATCTCAAGGAAAATGGTGAACAAGTGAACGGTGATGAACTCCTAGAAAGTGAATCAAATAATGACACACAAAAGTCCAAAGTAAAGATAAAGAAGAAGCATTTGAAAGACAATGAAGACGTAGACGACGAAGAAGAAAGTGCTGAGGACGAAGAAGACGAGGAAGAAGTGTCTGGTGAAGAAGAGGAAGAAGAGGAGGAGGATGAAGATGAAGAAGGCGAAGAGGAGGAAGATGAAGAAGAGGAGGAGGAAGAAGAGTTGGAAGAAGAACCTGCAAAAACAAAGACCGAAGTATCAAAAGGAATGAAAAACAAGGACGAAAATAAGAGTAAAGAAAAGGACTTGACGATACAAGTAAAGAAGACCGAAAAGGAGGAGAAGCTTGATATCAAAGTAGACAAATCAAAAGAGGCAGAAGCAGGTGAAACAAAAGTCGTGGAGAAATCGAAAGAAGAAACTACAGTGATTACGAAGTCCAATCCCGAAGCTGACGTGAAAAACGGATTTATTGCTGAAGAAGTGAAGAAGTCCATTGAAACGTCAGTAATAACTTCTCCGCTGAAACTAGTGAATCCAAAACCTGAGACGATAACTCCGAAGAAGCAAGAAACGATTATTTCAGCGGCGCCAATCGCAGTCGAAAGTATTGCGACAAAATGTAGCGCCACTTATGGTACCGTTGAAATCTCCGGTCATAATAAACTGCCAGTAAAACCAATCGATCAATTAGCCGCCAATCTTGTGCGAATTCAATCAGAAAAGCTTGAGAAGCCAACGAAATCGCTGGAAAAGATAGCCGAAAATCTGGCGAAATCCAGTCAGTTAATGGGAGCACGTAATGGTATGGATTTATCGTCTACTGCCCGTATTTATGACAACGAACATCCAGTTGACTTTTCGGGGATGGATTTATCGAGTCGCAATAAATCGAGTCCAAAATCAATCGACTTATCCGCTAGCACGGGATATCGTGCGCAAGATAAGGAAATGGATTTAAGCACGAAAAAGTCTAACAAGCCAGACTTGGGTTACGATGCACGAGCAGTGATGATGCGAAATCACGCGATGGTTGCAGATTTGAGCAAACGACAAGCGCCTTTTGCGGGTTTCGACATGTCCGCGGGTTATCTCAATTCGACAAGATTAGCTAAAGAAGAACACAGACTACCGAGTTATTCAATTCTTCCGGATCCTAGCAAACTGGCGGCTCTGCGAATGGGAAGTTCGCCAGTGAAGCGATCGCTGGAAGACGAGCAAAAGATTATCAAAAGGTTACGAGCGGACGTGATACCAATTCGCGGAACGATGGAAAAGAAAGACTGGCGTGATGAGGTGGGAGAGGCTATTGAGGAACCATTGATGATGGTTCAGGGTGAAGGTCAAGGTAGTGATTGTGAAGCGGTGAATCCGGGAATCGAAGAGGCCATTGAAGAGCCGGTGATGTTTTTCTTTGGAGAAGGTTCGGGACGGGATTGTGACGCGGGAAATCCGGGGGACGATGAACCCGGCGAAAAAAAGGAGGCTAATGAATCCAAGGCGGAGTCTAAGATACTCCCGGACAGTAGTCTTGTGAATAATGTCGGAAACAAGTCGCTGCCGATAAACAGTGACGCCGACACGACTGACCATTGCTCGGTGAGTAGTGAGAACGCCGCCGAGATGCCAAAACCCAAGTTCAAGCCAAGTTTGGGCGTTCAAGTGATCACCAAGTCACCCCAAGGAGTTAAGAGGATATCAAGGTGGGACGTAGGTGGACCTGACGACAAACAGTGCGGAGTATCAAGCCAGGCAGACATATCAATCAAGGATCATTGTAAATCTACGACGACACCCGAGGCATCAACAAATTGCACGGATAAAATTAGAGAAGATATCTCAAGTACGAGTTTTGTTCGCGATGATGAAAATTCCATTTGCAGTTCGTCGACCAATCAGAAGGACGAGGAAAGCAAAGGTGAAGACGTTTCGTGTTCTGCCTCGCCGCCAAGATTTTTCTTTGGGCCAAACTGTATATCTTATACACCGAAGGCTGACAAAATAAATGAGAAATCAACAGCTGAAATTACAGAAAAATTGGACGAAAGTGAAAGTAATGATAAGACCGAGGATGTCTGCGAAAGTAGTACTTTTTCAGAGAAAGACACAGAAGACTCGGTTGAAAAGAAGAAAGAGGAGAAGGAAGAAGAAGAAGAAGTTTGTTCTTCGGAAAATTTGAATACCAGCGAAATGGAAGTTGGAACTTCGGCTTTAAAGTCGGCCGAGGAAGTTACAACTGCGACAAAAAGCAACGTCGATGTTGATGTTCCAGTATCTTCTGTTCCAGATATCGTCACAGGTGGATTTGAAGATCAAAGTAATAACGTAACTTCCATCGCGGATGAAAGAAAAACGTCGGATGATAATGTTGGAGAGGATTCGCAGCTGAATGAAGCTACTGCGATGGACACCGAAGCAGTCGAAGATATTGAACAATCGCAAAAGAATGTTGAATTAAATCTGGACGTAGGAAGCACTTCGGAAGTTAGTGAAAAAGTTTCAATGGAAGTTGACGAAAGTGTTTGTACTTCACAAGATAACGAGGAATGCAGTTTGTCGTCATTGAGTTTAGATGAAAATCAAAAGAATGACGCAGATAATATTGTTTCTGAAAGTAGTAATGAACAGGAAAAGTGTGAGTCGACGGATGAAAATTTGCCGGCAGTTTCCGAATCAATGACAACCGAAAATGTTAATGTTATTGATTCGACGGAAGCAACGGAAAAACCAAGTTCGTCGGATCATTTTAATGATGATAAAGAAGAGGCGATGGAAACTTCAACAACGATGCAAAAAACGGAGGAGCAAGAAAAGTGCGACTCAAACAGCGCAGAAAAAGTTGAGAATACAGCGGAGGATCAAAATGAGGATGGCGTTTCTTCGTCGTTAGTGGAAAATGATAATAAAGTAGTGCTGGAATTGAGCGAAAGTAATGTAAGAGAAGCTAATGAGGTCTGTGATGTTGAACTATTGAGTGGTAACACATCGTTGGTTGCAAATTATGCGAGCAGCGATTCAAATGTTAGTGATGATGTTTTTATGAACAGTGATCGAGAGAATGAATTTGATCGGGGGAATGAAAAGAGTCAAGATGGTTCTGTTTCGGAGTCACAAAATGTTGCGGAAGAATGTATGGAAAATGCTGTCAAATCAAATACTGAAAGTGCACAAATGAACGACAATGATGTACAGCAAAACTATGTCAGTGACTTGAGTTGCGAGAAAGATGAGCAGGAAAAAGTACCAGAAGAACAAGAACAACCGAAAGTGTCCACGGAAGAGAAAAATGATGTTTCACAAGAAGCTGATGAAGTTTCTGTATCTGAAAGTATTGTTCCTGAAGAAAAGAAAACCACAGATGTTGAAACATCAGAAGAAATGAAAACCGATGATACTATCACATCAGGTAAAATTGATGAAAGTGTGAAAGATGAAAAAAGTGATATCTCAGAATGTCCAAGTAACATTGAAGAAGATCTAAAGGAAGAACCATCGATGTCCAAAGTAGTTTCAGTTGAAACAACAAATGACGACAAATTAGAAGTTCAGTCTTCAGAAGTACAAAATGAAGTTGCAGAATCATCTGAAGAGTTAAGTTCAAAAGATCCTGAAAAATTGTGTGTACAAGAAAAACCAGAAGATAATGCAATTAGTGATTCTGAAGTACAACCTTCGTTACAAAAAGACGAGGAAGAGGAAGAGGAAGTTGAATCGGAACTGCAGTCTTCGGCTATGGAATCTGAAGCTTGTGAATCCGAGGTTCAGTCTTCAAAGACTCATGATGAACATCCGTCTGCATCGGAAAGTGAATTAGGTAAAACTGAACATGTTATATGTAGTTCGGAAGATCAGTCAACTGATGTGTTAACGGAAGTACAGTCTCCCGAAGTACCGGCGGAAGTTCCATCCTCTGAAATACAGAAAGCAGTTTCATCTTCTGAAAAGTCTAATGAAGTTCCTCATTCTGAAGAATTGAAAGAAATTCCATCTCCAGAAGTATCAAAGGAAATCTCATCTTCTGAAATTTCAATGGAAACTCAACCATCAGAAATTCCAATGGAAAGTCAACCATCAGAAATTCCAATGGAAAGTCAACCATCAGAAATTTCAATGGAAAGTCAGCCATCAGAAATTCCAGAAGAAACTCAACCATCTGAAATTTCAGAAGAAACTCAACCATCTGAAGTTCCAATGGATACTCAACCATCTGAAATTCCAATTGAAAGTCAATCACCTGAAGTTGCAATGGAAATTCAGCCATCTGAAGTTGCAAGTAAAACTGTTGAGAAGACTTTAGAAGAGGATGTTCAGTTAGAAAAGTTGCAAGAAGAAGTTGAACAGGTACCTGAATCGTCACAAGCTATCAGTGTAGTTTGTGACTCGGAAGTTAAAGCTCCGATAGTTGAAAATGAGGCTGTTGAAAACATTTCAGTTGAATCACCAGTTAAATCATCTGAAGCTGAAAATGAAGATGAAAAAATGGATGAATCAATTGCTGTTTCCAGTAAAAATGTCCAACAATTAAAGGCTGAATCAGAACTGCAACATTCAGATGTAGAACAGAAAACTGAAACAGAAAAAAGCAGTGCTGAAATAAAACCAGTAGAATCCATGAAAAGTGATGAAGTTGACGATAAATTAACGGCCAGTGTTAAAGAAGATATACGTAATAATAAAACAATAAGTGAAAATAAGACTGAACTATTAGAAAAACCAAGTTCAGTGGACGTTAAACCTGTTGAAAAGGAGGATCAACAACTAACTTCAATAAGTAAACCTGAGGAATTATCAGATGTTCTAAGTGAAACGAGAAAAGAAGCAACGGAAGAGAAAAATGAAACACTTGTAGTTCCTAATAAAGTTATTAAAGAGCCTGCAATCGAGAACTTTGAAGAAAAAGAAGTGAAACCAGTTTCGGAAAAGGAAAATCTAGAAAAAACAATAGAAGAGCCTATAATAGCTGAATCTGAAGTAAAATTAGACGAAAAACCCGAGGAAATAAAATGCGTTCCGGAAAAGGTAACTCCAATTTCCGTTGAATCCTCAACTGAAAAAGAAGATGTGAAAATCATCACACAAGAAACTTCATTAGAGCAGAAGTCAGAAATTTTTGAACCAAAAGATTTAGAACATCCTGAGAAAGAAGACAAATCTGTGGTGATAGAAACTGTAAAATCACAAGAAGAATCAGAAAAGTCTTCTTCAAAATCAGACTTAACCCCCGATATTGAAGTTAAAAAAGTGGTTAATCACTTAGAAGCCAGCAAAGTTCCTGTCCTTGAATCGATTGTCGCGGTTTCAACAGATCCATTACCAGAAAACTCTGAACCACCAGTACTTCTTCCAGAAAAAGCGATGGATTTACAAACGGAAAAGAAAGAAGAACAGAAGAAAGAAACCATTAAACGTCAGGCTGAATTTATTGATACGGAAGATCTTCCGCCGGTAAAAACTAGACCTCCAACAAACACAGAATCCGCTGAAAAGGTGTTAGAAAGTCTGATGATGGCGGAAATGTCGAAAACTGAAGAACCAGAAAAAGTGGCAACGAAAGAACCAAACGTAGAAATGCCGAAGATTTCAGTTCGTAAGGACATAATGTCAGAAGAAATACAGAAAGCCAATGAAGAAGAATCTGACTCCGATGGAATTGATAATGAGGATACATTTGCTGTCGCACCGGAAGAGGAAGTGGATCCACTTGCAATTGGCGATGAGGATTTGTCGAAGCCAGCTGAAGGACATCAGATGAAGATAAGAGTCAAGCCGGTGTCGGAGCTGGTTTATTCAAACTGGAAGATGGATTCGCCTGAACCAACGGCAGTTGCCGAAGTAATTAGTGAAGAGAAACACACCGAAGCAGAAGTTGTTGCACTTAGCAGACCTTCTACTAGAGCATCGCGCAAAAGACGAAATAGTGCACAGGATTCGAATCAAGAAGACAAAACGGCAGATGAAGTACACGATGTGGAAGAAGAAGCGACTGCTGGAAAACGAATGAAATTGCGAGGGAAAAAGGTGGATGCGAAGTTGAGAAAAAGCATTGAGGATAATCGAATAGTCACGATATCGTCGGAAGATGAAACACCGAAGGCCGCAGAAGTGATAGTTGAAACGATTGATGATAATGATAATGATGAAGAGGAGAAGAAAGACGAGGATGAAGATGTTATGATTATACAGTGTAATGACGCAAAGAATAAGGCCAGAGGTAGACCAAGAGGCAGAAAAAGGAGAGGCAGGTTTTCCAGACATAAGACAAAACCGTTACAGAAACAAACCTCGGTGGAGAATGTGGATAAGGAGAAGGAGAATGATGATAAGGAGGTGGAAATCATCACCGAGAATGTAGACGAGAGTGTTGATAGCGTTGATGCTTCACAGGAAGATAAAAAGGCGAAGAAGGGTAGAAAGAAACGTAAGTAATTTCTTCATATTTAATTTATAAAGATTTTTTATCTGATTTTTATGCAATTTGTCACATACCTTTGTGAAAAATTTTATTAATTATAATTCAAAATTAAACATTTGATTTTTAGGAAAAATGCTGCTTGGTCTTGAAATAGATGACTCAATTGTCGCAAATGAAGGAGAATCAAATGATCCACCAGTGCGTCAGTCACGTCGAATTGCGCAACTAAAAATTCAAGAACAAAGGAGAATCGAGCAAGAAACAATGGAAAAGCAAAAAGTCAAAGAAAGCGAGGATAAGGAGAAGAAAAAGCGAAAAAAGCAAAAGGTGAATTTTTGTTTTTACAATTATTTTTAATTATTTAATATGAAATAACAATATTTTTACAAATAAATATGTTACAGCCGGAAACAGAAGAAGAAGAGGTTGTTGAATATGAGAAAGAAACGAAAAAAAAGAAGAGGAAAAGAAGAAAGAAGAAAAAGCATCCAGGCAAATTTAATCCGGCGAATGCTTGGCAAAGTTCTTCTGGATCAAGCAGTGATGAAGACAATGCCAACGAGGAAGAGGAAGATGAAGAGGAGGATTATGAAAGTGATGGTTCGGTTCTGTTTAAAAGTGACCATGAATTTTCCCCAGAGAGTGACTTGGAAAAAGATGAAGTTGCGGAACCTTTACGACGAGCGAGGACAGCCCAAAAATGTGAATATTTTATTATTTTGATATTTTTAATATCTTTATTTATGTAAAACAATTTAAATAATTATTATTATTAATTAATTTTATAGCTGAAGATGTGGAAGAAGCAGATGATGAATATGCATGTCAGAAATGTGGTAAAGCAGATCATCCAGAATGGATACTTCTCTGTGACAAATGTGACAAAGGGTGGCACTGTTCCTGTCTCAGACCAGCACTAATGCTTATTCCTGAGGGCGATTGGTTTTGTCCACCATGTCAACATGTAATTTCATTTTTTTTAATTATATTTTATTTGTAAAACTATTAAAACGATTAAAAAATCAATTTTTGAATTTATATTCTGTTTCTAATAAAACAAAATTATTTCTAGAACTCTTTAATATTTAAACTACAAGAAAGACTGAAATCCTATGACACTCAAATGAAGAGACACGAGAATGAAATTTTAAGAAAGAAGCGTCTCGCTCATGTTGGAATCAGCTTAGAAAATGTTATTCAGAAGAAAAGCTCAACGCGAGATTCTAAAGCTTCTGATGAATCGGACGATGACAGCCAAGATTCTGATGATGGTAATTATCGAATCTTATAAAATATGAATTAAGTTATCTTATAAACAATAATATATATAAACTAAATTTTAATCCAAAAAATGTATATAATGTATAATAAAGTAAAAAATACTAAAAAATATGGGTAAAAAATAGATTATTTACAACTTTTTATATTTGCTTGATAATTAAAGTGTCGAAATATTATTTATTATTTCAAATTATTAACGATTACTATTTATGAACTGTAATTTATTAAAACATAATAAAATAATAATTTACAGAGAGTACATCATCGTCAAATTCGAGTTCAGATTCAAGCAGTGAAGAGAGCGAACCAGTCTATCAATTACGTGAAAGGCGATGTGCAAATACTTATAAATTCAATGATTACGATGACATGATAAATGCCGCAATTCAGGATGAAGTGGAGGCTGTGCAAGGCGCAGGAAATCAAGGACGAGGAAAGGACATCTCGACGATTGTTAATGCCGAGAAAGAAGAAGCTCAGGTTAAAACAATTATCCTATTAAAATAAAAAAAAATTAAATCTATAAAAAGACTGAAAAAGAAATTTAAAAAATCCCAATTTCATCATTTTTTAGGCGGAAGCTATGAAAATTCAAAAGAGCGATGACAATGAAGACAATGAAGAAAAGTCGGACAAGAACAGTGACGAAGATTACAAAGAAGAAAAAGAAGAAGAAGATGAAGAGGCTCAGAAAGCAGCGGCGAATAGAAAGTTGTTATCACGAAAGAAGCATCGCAAATTGAATAGTTTGGACATTAGTAGTGAAGAAGACGATCCATATAGCGATGAAGACTTCAAGGGAACAAGCGAGGAGGATGAGGAAGATTTCGATGACCCGGGAAGTTCGTCTGATGACAGTTCACTCGGCGGTAGAAGACGTGGAAGACGCGGAGATACGAGACCAGTTCGCAGATCTACTCGAGCCAGAACTACACGATATGATGAAGATTTCAGTACGTTTTTTTATTATATTATAATAAATTATAATACCATAACACATTTTTTTTGAACTTTTTAAGATGTTTCTTATTTCTTTTTACACAATGTAGACTTAGTCGTAAATTATGGTTTGTTTTATTATTAATTATTAATCATAATTTAATAAATATTTTCTTATTTAAAAAGTTTTATACGAGAGATCTTTTCATAAGACCAACATTTTATTTCCACTGAAAGTTTTTTTTGTGTATTTGTAAATACAGAAAACACAAGTTCATGTATTTACCCTTGTTTTTGTTATGGACGAATATAGATGATGTTCAAATGGAATTTTGTTGTTTTTAGTAAACGATGACAGCGATGAAAGTGATCGTCCCAAAAGAAAGAAGTCAAAGTCAATGTGGGACGAGTCCGAGAGTGAAGACAGTGACAACTCTTGGAGGCAGCGAAAAAAGAGGTATAATCGTTAATCAATGCAAATTAATTTCAAACATCAAGTGTTACTTTACATACTCTACTTGCCTTTACATTCACTTCGCATAAACATGTGTATGTATGTTTTCGTGTACACATAAAGCGATTACATATATGTATACACATATTTTGCTTTTCAAAATTTGTACTTGTATAATACATACATTTTTACTTTTATTTTGAAGAACTTTTTACAATGAAAATACTACCTTTAATTTCATTTCATTTGAATTTAAATAAGAAAATTAATTTTTTATTAGTATAATTATAATCAAATGTCGAAAAGAGGTATTGTACAATAAATTGTTTAATGACAGTATTTTCAATATTTTAATGTAAAAATGAAATTGTTTATATATTTTAGAAGTAAAACCATACCATCATCACGTTCTCGTACTGTTGCAATCAAGTCAAAATCGAAAAAAAAGAAAAAAAGAAAAAGGATCATCCAGCATTCTGAGCAAAGCGATAATGAGGAAGAAGAAGAACTGAAAGCATCAATCGACGCCGACGAGGAAAAGTACCTCGCGCGTTCAAACGTCGAGGAGGCGATGCCAAACGAGCAACCCACGCCTAATCTTCCTGTTCCCGAAATAGTTCAACAACCGAATATCATTGAACCGATGCCGATTTCTCAACCACAGATTCCGATTCCATCTCAACCAATACAAGCACCAGAAGAATTTCCACCAATACAACAACAGCAAGTGTTGGCACCGACGATTGAAACTCCGATGGAGACACTGAACCCACCGATAATGGAAAATGTTCCAGTAGCTGATATCCCCCAGCAACAATTATTACCGCCAATAGTTGAACCAATGAACGCGGTTGAACAGCAGATGCCAATGCAAGTTCCAACAATCGCTCCGGTTGAACATGTTCAAAACATCATGTCAACTGCTATGACTAATCCAATGCTGACCGAAGAAATACCGAAGAAGAGGAAAAAGGTAAAACCACAACGAAAATTCAACTGATTCAACTTTTAATGAATCACTTTTAATTAGTTTTTAGTCACTTTATCTGATCTTTAGATGATAATTATTAATGAATTATATACATATTCCGCTAAGATTCTTAAAAAATCAAGTTCTATAATCAATAAAATTTTGATTTTCTTTTCAAAGTTCATAAAATTTGAATTCTATGGAATTTATCCAAGTTATACAATTAAAATAATTCAATTATATAAATTTATTGTCAGTTAAATTTATTAGTATTATATTAATATAAAGCTTTCTTCACAGTATTATATTAATATAAATATATCAATCTTTCACTGTTACTTCTGCTTTTTCTATTTTATTAAGTAATTAGAATAAGAAATATAGCATTTCTTAATACTTTTCGTAACAATGAAAGGTTACTAATTTGAATGTTTTATATCATCAATATTCAAATTTGCATTCAATGACTTCTCATTAATTGTACCCTATATAATTTTTACCAATCATTTTATATATGTTATATATAAAATATTTTTATATTGTTTATAATAAGATGTATTTTTATATTCAGTCAGTACATAGATTTATTTTTTATATAACGGAAAGAATTAATAATACTTAATATCTTAATTTATCTAATTATATAA
>JABFPJ010002430.1:0-19575 GCA_022817425.1 Gryon sp. ZL-2020
TACAAATATATTTCAGAAATATATTTGAAATATATATTAAATATATAACTTTTTGCCGAAAATATATGCGCACATATTCACATATATTTTTGCATATATTTCGAAATATATTTTCTTCCGTTAGGGAAAAAATAAAAAAATACATCTGAATTTTCATTAATTATAATAATTTAATTTTACTTGCTGAATTACTTTTATGTGTTGAATAAAGACGTGTTAATTAAACTTGATTATTTTTCGCAGGAATTACTGGTATTGCATGAGGCCGCCGAAAGAAAAGCTATTATCACTTGCTGGAGTGTTTTATTCGTCATGTCAATACAATTTGGAGCTTTAACACGACTGACATGGTGGGAATACTCTTGGGATATTATGGAACCTGTTACATATTTTGTCACTTATGCCACTGGCATGGTCTATTACATGTACTATCTCACTACGAGACAGGTATATTTCCACTATCTTTCCTTAAGATATATTTATGATCAGTGTTAATATTTTTCGTATTTTTTATGGAAGAAAATAAAATGCCATACAACTTCTAATTAAGAAGTCGTAAAACATTTACTTTCTAACTTAGATTATAATATAGAAAGTAACTATCTTTTGAATTATTTGTTATTATAAATAATTTGTGTTATCATAAATTTTTTTGGGTACATATTAAAATGTTTTTTAATTTCTCTTTCTTATATTTTATATCAACGTTCTCTTTACTCTGGAACTTTTAGATAATAAATTTGTTGTCGTATTATCTATTCAACGTATTCTTTAATTCTTCAAATTTCACGCATTTATAAACATTATATCTTTTCTGAATGTGAAACATTGAGATGAAACGTAAAAGGAAATTCATTATTTATTTTAATGTTAAAATAAATTGTACAATTTCAAATAACAATGCATTTTTATCAATTACATTTCTTTCTTCATTTTCACTGAATACATTAAAAAAGTAATTCGGATGCACTAAACGCTATAACTGATATTCATATTTGTATTACAAATTTTTAAATAAATAACTTTGGATGACAAACTTTTTTGCAATGCATTTTTTAAAAGTTATGACAGTTCTAATACCTTTTTAGTATATATTTAAAAAGCAAAAAATCCTCATATACGGTGGATGATGAATAAAACAAGATGAATATAATTTAAAACTCGATTTACTTTGCCGTAAATTTTTTTGATTTACGACTTTATGAATTACTTATGATAATAATAAAGTGTAAATTAACGTTAAAATTTATGTTTTTTGGTTTTTCCCCAGGAATATGGTCTTCCTGACTTTTTCGATAGACAACATTTAAGATATTTGCACAAAAGTATAAAGAAGACTGGATTCCAATTGACCCAATACAATACACTTAAGGACCAAATCTACGAACTAGAAACAACGTTACGTTTTATTCGTGGACCACTTCATGAGAAAAAATGTGAATTCCAGCAGAAGAATCGTCACAGGTCTCGATCGAGTTCCAGCAGTTCCAGGTCACCGAGTTCAAGTCCAAGTCCAAGCCCCGATCGAACATTGTCGAAGAAAGACGAAACGAGATAAACCGAACGAAAACAGCTGCAAAATATCGATGACGAATTATAAACAGCAAAAAAAAGAACACCTTTCGATTTTGTTCTAAAAAATACATTAATAATCTCACTTCCGACTTTAAAAAGAGTCATACTCAATTTAAAAAAAAAGAGTCTTTCAATTTCGCTTGTCAAAATATGAAATTAATCAGATTATATAATAGTAAAGCAAGAAAAAGTTATTTGGATGCCAAAAAAATGGATGCCTGCAAATTGAATGAAATTAAATGATTGGCGCCTAATTGTTTGGCATCCAGTATACTCGTTAGGAAAAGAAATATTAAGAAGCAAAAAGCTATAAATCGTCGAAATAAAAATTGTATTTCTTACAGAAGTAAGAAATAATATTGATTTTAGTTTATTTTGTTTCGAAAGATTGCATAGAATCGCTCAAAACCTATCACTATACGCTTAACAAGCACATTAGTTTTAATGACTTTAACTTAACGATTTTAACACTTAATAGACTCTAGAGTTACATACTAAAATAGATATAAATTATTTGACAAAGTCGTTTTTCTCCCCCATTTTTATAGATACAAGAAGACAAAAAAAAGAATTGTAAATACAGAAATACGAGCGCTATTTCAATTGTATATTTTAAGACGAATGAAAACGATAAAGAAGCAACTGATGAAAGTTAATGCTCGTATTAAATTTAGAAATAAGTTGTTGTTGTGATGGATTATTATTTGAAATCACGAAATTGATTTACGTATTTATAGTGTAATAACGGATCAAGGGAAAAGACAAACAAATGTTTCTCCGAATTTATGTTATATCTTGAAAATTCAACATTTGTTTCATATTTTTGTCTTGCCTTTTCTACTTGACCAGAAAACAGTGTACATGTTTTTTCTATTAATGTTAAGAACTCTTGATTGCTCAGTTAAAGAGCATAATTATGATTCCCCGTTCCAATCTGAAAAATTTTATTAGACTTTTACGAAATAATCGATACTTAGTTGATGACTGCGCAGACGACAAGTTCCTACATAATTTATCGTTGGCGATACGTCAGTCTAATAGAATTTGGCATTTAAGTTGCACATTAACGAATGTCAATCAGGTGTGATAATTGTTGTACCTTCAATTGTGAAATACGTTTTCCGCATGGGAAAGTGAAGCATTAGCAAAACTTAATTCATTAGAAACACAAAATTACACCCAAAAATCTTCATATTAAAACAAATGCATAAGAATTTATTTTAGTATCCTTCATTCTGAAGACAAAAAGTAAATTTTTTTATACAAAAAACTAATAGTATTAGTAAAATAAAATATTCAATTATTATTCTTAAAAATGAGATTTTTTAATATTTTATTAAAAAATAAATTTGTACTTGGTCAGAGATACTACCGTGTCTCTTGATAGTATTAGTAAATTAAAATATTCAATTATTATTATTCTTAAAAATGAGAGTTTTTAATATTTTATTAAAAAATAAATGGAGTTTCTTTTAATTTTGTAAATTGCACACCGTTAAATCATATTTATTTTTACACAATATAAATACTATATAAAACGTGTTATTTCACGATTTTAATGGTTCTCATTCTTCAAGAATATATGTAAATTCATGTTCAATCAAACTAAGAGCAAACGGGCCTTATAATAGCTCATCAATTTTCACAGAAAATTGAAATATACATTGTATTAAAAGTGTTTGAATTATTGTAAGATGTCATTAGTTATATGTACAGTTTTATTTCAATTAAACGACTATTTTTTTACAAGGATGTTGTAATAACACGAAACTGTTGACGTAGCATATTTCCTTAGCATGAAATTATTACGTAAAGAAATGCCATAATACTATTTAGGGTGTACTTAAGAAATACGTACTAAAAGCACCAATTATGTTTGTTTAAGCCCATTTCAAATGTACAGTCAACGTTACTATATTCTTAATATTGATTGTCTGTATATGAATAACCATGAAGAGTGATTGGATTTCAACGTTTTTAAAGTATTTAACGATTGTCATTATTCTCATAAATAATGGTTATTTAGTATATCTCAACTTAGATTCTATAAATTATAGGACGGAACTATATTTCGATAGATAGCTTTACAAGTGCCGATTTCTGTTTAAGGCTTTTGCTTTTACATAAAGTGAGATAATAAAATTAATGATAAAACTACATTTTACATTAAAAGTGGACAAACTGTATAGTAGCAGTGGAAGCGTGATAGGAGGATATCATGTACAGAAAAAAGTCGATGCCACAACGTTTCCTGGGCGCCAGGCCGTTTACAGCCAAACAGCCAAAGAAACATGAAATTAAACATGAAAATCAAACAAAGTTTGTAATAAAGAAACAGAAAAACTACGGGCTTTCATTTAATAAAACAAACATTTATTCACTAAAAATTACAATCTTATATCACGCGAACGAGAGAGAGAGCGAAAAACGAAATCGGGTTGAACAGGGTGAGTGATTTGGCTGGTGGCAAATCATTTACTCAAAACAAGGCTACGATTCCTTTACATCCATCGCCTTGGTTTCTGATTGTGTCAAGGGAAAAATCGAAAATTACATCCCCGGGGTTTAATAATGAGCAGAAGAAGAACGAAATCTCCGTGCTCATGTGTTCCTTCTACATGACGCTGAGTAACGTTGAAAAATACGATAGACGATTCATTAATACGGCGTCATGAAAACCTTAAATCCCGCTAACATACTAACAACTTCGACCTGCATAACACGGTTTGCCTTTAAACCATCTAACGATGTTTCTATTAAATTGTCAGGACAAATAGAAAAAGGATTCGATCCCTGTTAAAAAAATCTATTAGAAACTATTAGGACTGTTTCTATAAGTATCTAATCTTTTCTATGCGGCTTTTGTCCGCAAAATGATCATTTTTCATATATAAATTTTGACCATCTATTAGTAATTCCACATTTATCCATTAGTCATTAATGGAATATTCACATGAAAATGATTTTTGTATGTTTTCTAATAGCAGTACTAATAGAAATTATAAAAATTCTTTTTTAAGTGGAAATGCTCATAAGGACTAATGAACGAATTGGGATTTGCTAACAGACGGTGCAAATTTATATATGAAAAATAATCATTTTGCGGATAAAAGCCGCATAGAAACAATTAGATACTTATAGAAGCGTTCCTATTAGTTTATAATAGACTTTTTTAACGGGGATGAGGTGAATTAGGTTTAAATTTTTGGGAGATCTTATCTCGTCTGTCGGGCAGATGTAGATGGCGCTCAGGCAACGTGGCAATAATTCGAATAATTCATATAAATGACTTGTCATAAAACATATTAATACAAATGTTTGTTTACTTTTGACAAACTAAACTTCTTTTGTTACGCCTTCTGTTACTAAAAAGTTAATACTTTTTTATATAAATAATATATATATTTAATATAATATTAAATTTTATTCATTTCTGTTTATTCAAACATTTATTCTAGTTATAATTGTGCTTTTCACTTATTTTTCATTCAACTTGTTTTTTAAATCTTAAAGTATCGTAATTGATAAATGATATCAAGTGTATGCACAAATCAATTAAAATTGTATTTGCAAATCCCAATTATTATACAACTGGAGTAAAGCAATTTGACTGAATTGAAATTTTGCCAAACAATCGCATTTATTTTATTTGTCATAAATGTTTTCAATTGAAAGTTAACATAAATGTAATATCAGTGTATATTATATTATATTTAACATGAATTTCAATTCTCGTTGTACATAAACATGATCTCAGTGTCAAAGTAAATGTGATCCCAATCTGCCTTTCTACCAAATTGTTTTACCTTGCACAATTGTCTTTCGAAACTTTAAATTCCATCCAAAGTGATTTTGCGAATAAATCTCGTATCTCAATTTTATATTCATTACATTTTATATATCTGATGAAACAAAAGAAAAAGAAAAGCATTAAAGACGACTGAGAAAAGTCATGACTATGTTCTGAATTATGTAAATAACGTACGATTAATCTCTCACTTATTCTTAAAATAAAAATGTAAAAAAGGAAAAAGAACAAAAAAAGAACTTGTTCTATTTCACTTAACTTCTCTTTGTGCTTCGTAACATTTATAGATTTCATGCACTATGCATACGAATTTAAGCACTTTTGAACAAAATGAATCAATGACTAACTGAAAAGTTTATATATATTTTCATGCACAACTGTAGGAAACAAAAATCGCCTTTTCGAGAAGCTTAACTTTCATAGTTATTGAACAAAAACCCTACTGTCTTCCTACAAAATGCACATACGTAATGTAGTTTACACAATATCATTTCAACAGAATGATCAAGCGAGAATCGACGACTATAGTCGATTTCAATCTTCAATCGCACAGCTTTTAAAATAATCACTATGAACTATTTCATATACAAATAATGCAAAATAATGGAATATAAAAAATATAAATATCAATTAAATAAATATAAATATCAATAATATGCGATAATTTAATTAAATCAATCAATTCTTTATTTACATCGAGCAGATTTTTTTAATTAATTTAAATATTTTGTATACAAATTTACTTTAAATACACAACGAATGAAACAATATTACACAACGAATAACTGAATTTGTATTTAATATAATAATTTATTAAATATTGTATCATTTATAACAGTTTAATTTATTTTAATACAATTTGAAAATTATTAAACAAAAGTTGTCAGTCTAATTCATGATTTCATCATTGACTCATAATATCAGCTTTAGGATATTAATAATTATAATAATTAGAAGTAAGAAGATATTTCCTGATGGCTTAAAGTTACTTCTTTTTATATTTTGATCAAAGTATCGCGCACATACTTTATCAAAGATAAAGTTTTTTATGCACGAACGCAAAACTTTATAATATTTCTATATGAAATAGTTCAAAGAATATAATAATTAAGTACTAGGTTAAATAGGGAGCTCAATCTTTACTGCAAAATTATTGCATACTGTACAAAATGAAAATTCTTATTACCGTAGATCTTTCGCGTATAAGACTCTTTACAGTTAGTAACTTTCGATACAAAATTATCTCAAACGTAATATACGCTTCTTGACTGATCCAAAACTTTCACTTTGAAAATCTTTGTATGAGCAAATATATCTTATAATTTTTGTTTTTCAAAAACACAACAAAGTTAATAATAAATGTTATGTATTGGAATTTTCAACGGTCCAAATGGTAAAAAAACTTTAACGAATTAATAATTATAGCCATGTACTGTCCGTTAAAACTGACAAATAAACTAGTTTCTTCGATATTCACATCACCGTTAAATGTTCTGTAAATTTTAATAATTATTAAATATAATACAGATAAATTCAATTGTTGGGAAATAATTACAAACTAAAAAAATCATTGGAAAAACTGCACCAAGTACAAAAAGACACTCTTAATTAAAAACTAAACTCATTAATTAAAAAATGAATTTTAATTAATGAGTTTAGTTTTACATTAATTAATTGATTAATTCTTAATTCTTAATTTAAAATAAAAATTAAGAATTAAGAATTAGGTGCTACTTGAATTTGGTATACTTGGCAATATTGTTATTTCAATATTTTGATTTGCCAAATTATAATTGTAATATATGATAAGATAATTTTTATTTTAAATGAAATATTTAATGATTTATTTTTTTTAATTTATCAATGCACAATGAAAAATGTTTCATTTTTTTCATTAATAAGTTTACTTTTTAATTACAAGTTTTTTTGTACTTAGCGCAGTTTTTTCATTTTGAATGATTGTTTTAATTTATTTAATAATTTTTTTAATGTCAGGATTAATAATAATTTGATAAAAATAAAATTCGAAAATTTAAAAATTCGAACATTCGACAATTAAAAAATTTTTGAATATTTGACATTTTCAAAATTTGAAAATTCGAACGTACAAAAATTAAAAAATCCGAAAAATTACGAATTCAAACGTTGGAAAATTAAAAAATGTAAACATCTGAACGTTGGCAAATGTAATAAAACTTTGAAAATTCGAAAATGTAAAAAACCAAACCTTAAAAAATTAAAACATTTAAAAATTCGAACACTCAAAAATTTAAAAATTCGAAATTTTAAAAATTAACCCTAAAAATCTTACATCATGTTCATTATTAGGTCTTGGAAAATCCGCAATTACCTTTACCTTGTTATCACCCGGTTCGATTCCGTTGGCACGAACCATAAAACCTAAGTATTTTATTTAACGCATCCCGAATTTAAATTTCGCCAACTTTAAAGTGAGTCCGGCCGCTTGTAAAGCTTTCAGCACTTGAATTAGTCGCTCCATTAGTTGTTCCCAATCACGAGTCATGATCAGTATATCATAAGGTCCGTACAGCCGAGTTCGTCAATATCCTTAAGAATGCTTCAACGATATTCGTTGTAGGTGACGATCAATTCATCTCCTTGTTCGCTAGTTACCTCTGAATCATTAATAACTTTACCGACTTGACTGGTTCCATTCGACGTAATTCAGGAACTTGCTCGACTGATAACACCTTGTAATCTAAACTTTGTCGGCGACGAAGAACCTCTTCGACTATACCATGATTGACAATGCCCATATTCAAATAAGTTTCTTCAATACGAATGTCTACAAAGTGCATTGTAGCGGGAGATAAGATTATCTCTTCGTTAACTGTCATATGTGAGAATGGTAATTCACCACCACTTCAATCGATGATAGTTCCAATTTGCCTCGCAATCGGAAAATTAATCAGTCATCCACTTTTATATACACCACATGTTTGAGCTCTGTAAATGTACGACCGATTATGATCTCATTTGGTTCAACTCCATCTGGGACAACCCGTATCAAAAAGTTGTTGGCTCATACTCGATCCATCACAATTTTCGTTCGCACCACCCCGTAAAAGTTTACTATATTGCTGACACTGCCAAAACCGCATAATTGATTCACAACTCATTCCATCTCCAAAACTTCAGTAGCATTGCACTTACAGTTATGGTACAATCAGTGCTACCTGTATCCTTCATCGAATTCAAAAGCATCGCTCCAAAGATGGCCACGCACCCGAGTTCACATCTGCCTTTGCCCAAATCATCAAAGTCTACTTCCAATAGTACCTTACCCGAGAAGACGTAACTCGTGATTAGGGCAACAATCTCATGTCGCATCGAAAGCTCATAGTTAGTTGTGGCTAGATCAATGACGAATCGCGCTCGTGTAACACAAGCTACACTCGTCTTTAGCAAAAGATCCGTACGCATCGGATCCAAAACTGGATTATATCCAGATATCAACCCCACTGATTCGTACCTTAAAAACCATCCAGAATTCGGGAGGAAATCAAAGCATCCCTGCGCCACGTTCGAGGTATCACTCGATTCAGAATATATCTCTATATGCTGAGCGAAAATAATACGAATGGACCTGATAATATCAATCAACGAGTCCAACGTGAGTCCAGGTCTAGCATCTTCTGTCTTATTCTGTTTATTCGATTCCTCCTCGGATCCAGGAGAAATTTCAGATTTTCCATCTTTGTCAGTGTTAATCATAAATTCAGAATTCTGGGTCTCTATCTTTTCTGCTTCAACCATGTCTGCAGAATATAGCGCTACCCAACATCCATATCCATCTATTTACGCCATCTATCGTTACCGCAAAATTTTTAATCTTTAACACAATTGTAAAATTTTATTAAATCAGAAGAAAAAACAATGATCAACGAGTTTTACAAATACGTTTAATTAATATTTGATATTAATTGCTTTAACAATGTATAAACAATGAATTTAAAATGCAAATTATGTATAAACGTTACGTTTTTAACTAGTTTAACTAGAATTATGAACAAATGCGCTTAACTTGATGCGTATTTATTAATTACTGTAAGAGCCAACCTTGCGAGCATAAGTTTTTACTATTTCTTCCTACATTGTACATATAAGCATACGTATGTATACGTATATGAACATGTATACATGTATTTACGTGTGAAATGTATTTTCGATATATTGTTGTTATATTGTATAATATTTCAAAGTTTAACTGGCGATATTGCTATAATTATACAGCGTATTGTTAAAAGCCGTCTATTTCTTCAGTCGACCGATAAAAAAAACGTAATTATTTTATATCCCCGATAATTGTGTATAATTATGACGTGTGATCAGTCATTATCATCAAAATCACAAAGCATTATTAATTTAAACATTGATATTTGAATAATTTCGTTTATTTTAACAAATTACAAACTATGCTAAATAAAGCATATTATTATAAATCAAATAGTATATTTAAATAGCAAAATATGACGAGGAGGTTTCCTGTAAAATGATTTTTGTTGTTGAACAATGAAAAAGCATTTAACGAATATTGATTCATATTTTTTGACGAATATATTATCTCAGATTCAATGTTTACTTCATTACTTTGTTTTCATTACACGTATCAAAAATTAATAAAGATATTGTATTATGTTGGATATGTTTTTCATTTTATATATGACTGTATAATTTGAATAATTTCACATATTTATACACATTTCACCAATTCCATTAGGATGATTGTAACTTTAGAAATAAATACTTCAAATAACGTGCTTCATATGTTACAGTTTGCTTTCCTAAATATGTGGGCGAATATTCTTGCATATCCAACGGTTGGTCGGAATAAAGTGGAACATCTCTTCCGTATACTGAAATAATAAAATAAATATCATTCAGCTTTTTAAATTAAAAATATTATAATTTTTTCAAATAATTATATAAATTTTAGTTTATCAAGTTATAAACAAAAATTAATTTCACGAAATTTATGTAAATTGTATAATTCTTTAATTATTTACAATATTTAAACTTAATTTTTTTAATTTAATGATACACCTATTCTAATTTTCATCATAAATTTAATTCTCATTGCAAGATTTGAATAGAATACGTACATTCACAGTGCTCGAGAAATTGAATACATTCCTCTAACATGGAGTCCTTCAACACGACCAATTGTTTTGCTGATTGTTCTAAGAGCGAAAGGAAACAACGTTTCGTATAAAACCAAGTGTCAGGTCCAAGTTTCTTATTGTATGGTTCTAGACTCTTCATGATCCTAGAAATGCCGAAATCGTAATTCCCTTTAGAACAGTACAATGTTCCGATAACTAGATTCACGATGCAAGAATGAAATAACTTTCGGTCTGTATTTTCAAGAGCAACAAGCTCCTCTTGCTTTTCAATTTGTTTCATTAAAGTTTCGGCCTCTGTATTTTTTGTCGTCATTATATAACTCACACATAAGTTTGCCAAAACCATTGGATTTACTTCCAAAATCTAAAAACAATAGAAAATTATAATTTGTAAATAAAATTTAAAATAAACAAATAAAATTATTTTAATATTATAATCTGAATATAATAATCATAATAAACATTACATTATCGTATTTCTTTTTTACGATTGGTTCATAAAATCCAGTTGCTTCCTTAAATTTATCGTCCTGCATAAATAAAGTGTGAGCAACATTTAACTTCCAGATATCATTATCACCGCTGAGCTCAAAGCTGCTTTGGAAAATTTTTTCAACTTGTACGTAATTGCCGAGATCCCAATAAATTTTTGCTTGTGCCATTAAAACCGGAATATATCGATCCAAAGTCTCATCATGATCATCCAATGCTTTTTTCGTTGCTTCCGTGTCTCGATTGAGTCGTGCTTTTTGCACTTGTTTTGTGGCTTTTCGCAAATTTTCAGCTAATTTATTCGATAAATCGTCCAGTTTTCGATAAGCTTCTTCAGGCGATGTTTGTTGTGTTAATAAAGCATCCAGAAAATCATATAAGTACTGAAAAAGAGTAATTATTTATTAATAATATACAAAATAATTTTATTAATTGAAATTCAAAATTGTTGTAAAATATAAGAAATTGTATCAATAAATAACATACTGGAGTTAAATATTTATATGTGAGTTCAACATTTTCTGCTAATACGTCAGCGGCTAAATCATAATATTCGTATTTACAATACATCAATAATAAATTAGCAAAGACTTCTGGTGGAGAAGGATCTTGTTGAAGCAAAAATTGAAGCTTTTCAAAACCTTCCACCGCATTTGAATCAATATTTATAATTGCTTGATTATGTAAAGTAATTGCATCTAATTCTTCTTCTGATCGCGGTGGCATATCAGTTAATGCTTCTTTTGCTGCTTTGTCTGAGAAAAAAATCATTTGTAAAAGAGTACAATCCGTATACGTTTTTCATTAAAGTCTTATTTCCTGTTCCAATGTGCACTTAAATCTTAAATTGCACTTACAGTTTTTCAGTTGATACTCTATGGCAGCTTTCAAATTGAATGCTTGTGTTAATGCAGTTTCATGTAATGTTAAAGTATTTCCAACACTTCGGACCTCAATACCATCTGTTGTCATTCCGACGCTTAATTCCGGATGTTCTTTTATTCCTTCTTCAATGATATCCGCTGAAGTATATATAAATATTACAAAATAATTATTAGGTATAAATTTATAAATAAACTAAAAAATAATATTATTAAGAAGTTTTCTAAACCGATATATTTTGAAGACTCAGCGTAATCTTTTAATTTGTAGTAACAAAGAGCAACATTATACGAATAATGGGGCTTAAATCCTGCAATTTGTAAAGCATTTGTAAACTTTTTTAACGCTTCTTTATATTTTCCTTCCTAAAACAAAAAAAATTCAATTTTGATATTCCTACAGTAAACAATTTTTAATTTAAATCATAAATAATATGTAATTTATTATTTAGATTAGAAGAACCTACTTTATATAACAAACAACCTAAATTAATTTCCGTATCAACATCATCAGTTGAACATTGATCGACTAAATTTTTTGCTGCAACAATATCATCTTGGCCATATTTGATTGCAGCTTGAAGCTTTTTAACTTTTGATTCTATGCTTGGAATATTGACGATACTCATACTCATTGCCCAGGCTTCTTCATACATACAAGCTTGAAACAAAGATTGCGTATAATAAAGTTTATACATAGTTTCCTCTGGAAAAGATTGCACCAACTTTTCATAACAATTTGCTGCTGCTACGAAATCTTGTACATAATAATAGCAATAGGCCAATAACGAAAGCCATGGTCTTGACTGAAATAATACAATTCTTTTTCAATTTGACGCTACAGTAAAAGTAATTGTTTTACATTTTTAAGGATTTTGTGAGAATATTTAACAAATTTGACTTGATTTTATAAAATTAAATACTTTCATCAATTAAAAAAATTTACTTATTTTTTCACAAAGTTTTTATTGATTCTCAAATTAGAAAATGGTTAATGAATTTTAACTGCAAAATTTAAAAAATGTACTTTTTTGAGATAATAATATTTTAATCATTTCATCCTAATATTAAATTAATAATACAAGTATGCACTAATAAAAAGAAATCTTTACATTAAAAAAAATTCTTACCACTTGTTGTAAAGTAAATATATTAGATAACATTTGAATCGTCTCATTGTATCGCTGTTCTTTTACCTGTAATGAAATATTTTTTAATTGATATGAAAAATGCTTAATTTATTATTATGCTTTAATATATTTATATGTCTTTTTATAATAATAATAATTATTATTATTTATAAATTTTTGAATGAATTAATATAATAAATATATAGATTCAAATAATAATACAACATTACTATTTTTATAACTTTGATTGAAAACAAATTGTTCGAAAAACAATTGAAACAAAACATTTTGATTGTTTAATAATTTTAATATTTAATATATATAAATAAAAATATAATAACAATACCATAGAATATATCGTTTTAGTATATTCTCCATCTTTAATATTTTGTACAAATGTTGACATTTTTACACAGTGTATATCAATTATTACATGAATTACAAAGTATAATTACAAAATATTATTGAATTAAAGTAACGAAAATATTGCGTATTCTACATACATGTTTGTGTTTTGAAATAGCAATAGTTACTATAGCAACGCTAATAACAAAACAATTGAACCAACAGTTTGGCTAAAGTAACAAAATTGCTTGTATATCATTAAACATTTAAACTCAATAAATAAATTGCTAAAATTATCAATAATTGTTAATTCAAATTAAGTAAGTATAATTAAAATATTTGAATTCAAATTTTAGAAAGTAGGGAATTTGAACAAAAATGATTTTCTCCATATTGATTATTGGCAACACTGATGTTCTTAGGATTTTCATTGCGACTAACGAAGCTTGACATAACCTTTTGAGATTTACACGTGCAGCTGCGTGCAGCAATTCATAAGTGAAGATGCAAATTTTCGTTAAAACCCTTACGGGTAAAACTATTACCCTCGAAGTCGAGGCGTCTGATACTATTGAAAATGTAAAAGCTAAAATCCAGGACAAAGAAGGTATTCCACCAGATCAACAACGACTTATTTTCGCTGGAAAACAGTTGGAAGATGGTCGCACTCTTCAGGACTATAATATCCAAAAAGGTAAATTATAATATTGTATGCAAGTATCTATTTGTTTGTAAGATCATTTTAAACCAAATTTCAATATATACTAATTATTTATGCAGTTATATTGATATTAATTATTACTTATGTTATAATAAAATTCACTATAACCTCTAAATTCATTGCATTTGAATTAGAAAAATAATACATTCAATATTTCAAATAAAACATAAATATTTTGTTCATCTTGATTATTTATTTAAGGATTAATAAATTATGAATCGAAGAAAAAATTTTGAAAAGTATTGTTAGTTATTCTAATAAGTCAATATTTTATTTCACAGAATCAACTCTTCATTTGGTCCTCCGTCTTCGGGGTGGAGTTATCGAACCAACCCTACGTATTTTGGCTATGAAGTACAACTGCGACAAAATGATCTGCAGAAAATGCTATGCTCGTCTCCATCCAAGAGCCACTAATTGTCGCAAGAAGAAGTGTGGACATACCAATAACATCCGACCAAAAAAGAAGATCAAGTAGACGATTGTTTCAAATTTCTACTGTGTTATTCACTTTCTACGAAATATATTCTTAATTGAACTGTACATTATATAGTTTCGTTATTTCATACCACTTTAAGACAAATTATGATTTCTATAATTATTTTTAAGTTAAATATTTACTATAATTAAAAAAAATCCGCTTTTATAAAATTAAATTATTTATCAAATTAAATTATTATTAAATAAAAATATATAATTATGGATTTATTTTGAAATGTTATTAATTTTGTTCGAAGAATTACTTGTTAATTTGTAGAAAAATAAATCCAAATGTATATTGAAATGCAAAAGAGTTGAAATAAAAAAATGGATAGACTTTACATAAATCTAATATGATTAGAGATGGGCAAGCCCATTACTCAGTTACACCATATTTTTCATAATTATTAAAAATAGTAAGACCAAGTAGTTAAAAATTGTGTATCTAATAAAAAAGACTGTCTTTAACTAGAAATACAGTTACATTAAAAATTCAATTACAGAAAAGTAATTGAATTTTTAATTAACCATTACTTTTGGAAATAAAATTAATTTATAAATTTAAAGTTTGCAAAGATAAGATCATAAATAGAATTATTTGATTATTCGAATCTACAACTTGCTAAAAAACAAAAAGTTTTCAATTATTTTTAAAATGTCTAATGTTTTTCCAAATGTTAAAATTTAATATAAGTAATTTGGTAATTATTTTTGCCCATCTCTGAATATGATAATTAATTAAATAATAAAAGGTTTTTATATATAAAACAACAAGGATAATCTAATAGAATTTTTTATTAAATACCATCCAATGGTGACAATTTATACGAAGATTTTCAATACATAACTATAACAGGTCTAATCTTATAGTTTATTTTGCAATCAATTTATTTGTAATTTCTGTATGACCACATGAACCAAAGGCCGTCCGCGGCAGCAATAATTGTTCCAAGGACAGTTATGCCAAACAATACTTTATCTTTTGCTCCACCTTTTAAAAATACTGGTTCATGTATGTTAGTCTGAAAATTGAATGAATATTTTATTAAAATTTGATCTGTTCTTTTCCATAGCTCTTTACTTTCATCATTCTATAAGCAAATCTAATTTCATGTTTTATAATTTTCAACTATTATTTGCTTATATATATACACACAGTATTCAATCAAATCAATTCAATACATTTTTAAGAAACATATATAAACATATATAAACTTTTGTTAATATAAATAATGATTAAGTAATACAAATAATTTGTAAATGTATTACTTGAAATCGGACATAATTCTTCTTCAAGTTTTCTGGTAAACATTCCTGTCCCTTCATTAAAATTGACGCTGCTTTTCCATGCGAAGATGCACCAGAAGCCATTTTTCTCGAAGAAGTTGAGAAAGTCTTCTCTGCAACTTTGACTGCGTCAAACATCTTTAGTGGTTCTTCTTTGTTCAAAGGAACAGGATTCTGTAATATGAACACAATTGTCAATCGATGTATTACACGTTTTAAATAATACTAACTACTCAACACATGATAAAAAAATCAATGTTATTCGCGAAAACTGATGATTATATAACTTTTTATAAGATACTATATTTCTTTCTTTTTCATATATAATAATAAAGATAACATTAGAATGCTAAATCAGAGAAATCCAAAATAAAATTAACTTAATTTCTGTCAAGTATACAGAACTAAATTTTATATTTAGTGTTGAAATAATTACTACTAAAGATTTGAGTTTGACACATTTGTTACCTTTGATCAAGTATTTACAACTAATTATAATTACATTTATTTAATAAATCAACAAATTTGTATTAAGAAATGTGAAAAATGTATTTCTTGCTCTTTTATAACAATTTGAAACAATTTTTTTACCCAAATAAGCGATAAGCGAAAATTGTCCAACAAAATGAGGAGTACGAAGTGAAATGCAACGAAAGTGAACTACGAACTGAAAACAGCAGACGATTCGACATCTTGTCCGAAACAACTTTAATTTGATGTTTAAAAAAAAACTATTTACGGAATCAAACGTAACTAAACAAATTCAAAGCTCAAAATGTACAAAAGCTTGCTTGATAAATATTTGACTTACGATTGGATTGAGGGGTTGAAATCTATTAGATTCTACAAGACGTCCAGTTATATTGTTAAACTGGTGAAACGGCATATTAATAATCACAACAATCTTGCGCAGTGAATCCGACTATAAATGCAAGGGGTTATAGACGAGAATTGGAATTTTTATTTTGGAAATTGCAACGATCCAATTGAACACACAGAGGGCGATATATAATTTGAGGTTAGGTTTTACATACATACAAGATAAAGATTAACATACAAAATAAGCTCATAAAAATCTTATGTACATTTATTTATTCAAATTAAATTGTTATATTTATATTTATCATATTTAATAATTTTTAACTTTCTCTTAAAATAATGACTGGTTACGTTTTTGCTTGGCGTTCATAGAACAATCTGAATAATTTGATTGGTTATTTGAAAATACTTAATATTATTAGCCAATCAAATCGTTCAGAATTTTCTATGACACACAAAAACGCATGCAATGTGAATCCATGACATCATAATTAGGCATTTGGAAAATGGCGGGAACTATGATTGACCAAAATTAATACATTAATTAAAAAAAATCTGTTCTTATGATTAAAAAAATTGAATAGAAATATTTTTGAAATGTTTATTAATAAAAATCAGTACAAAAAATATACACATCAATGTTTAATCAGCAAACAACTAAACTCTTGTTATAAAACGGATTGCCTAAATAAGGCCATTGAACAATAATATTATCAGCAATGTAATACAATATTTTTCCTGACAATGAAAAACTCTTCACCCGACAGAAGCTCTCGATGAATATAATCTTTGTGTTCACAAGAAAAAATACTTTCATAAAAAATAACAACAAACAAATTGGAACACAAGTTCCAGGACCATTGCAGATGAGTAATTCGGGCAGTTCATTCCAGACAATTGATAATGAATTAACTGTTGCATACAATGTGCTCCAAATCGACGTGAAGTATGATTGATGTACTTTACGACTGCGTGGAATGGATATGATTTTAAAATCATCATTGTTATCCTCAAATTGCATCAACTTTTCTTTACTAAGAATATCCGTGTCTGCATGAACATAAATTCGCGGCGAATAGTTATTAATTGACAGATGTTTGAGCACTCTTAGCATCTCAGTGGTATGACCACCTGATCCCAATACAATCAATGTTCTAACTTTCCGTTTGTTTGGTCGTTCATTTATAAACTGTCTGTTGAGATAATAAATTAAATAAAAGATCCGAACACTTGTCACAAAAAGTACGAATGTTGCAGAGAAAATAACGAAGAGCAACATTTCATATATAATTTCGTATATAATTTTAATTAAGTAAATCTTGTTGTTTCTTAAGCTTTGTATTTGGAATTGCAAGAATAATTTTACATGTCGTACGTGTAATTTAAAGATCCTCAAATACTGATTGCCATTTAAATTTACATTGGTTATGTTTACAAATGATGCTTTCATCTATACATTTTACATTTATTATAAATAAATATTCGTCAAATACATAAATATTTTTTAAAAGTTTAAAATGAGATCTATCATATGATCTTTTACAATTTGTCGCGTGAGCTTATGATACAATTTTTAACACATTTGTTTATATTTACATCTAATTGCATAAAAATTTTCTTTTTTTATTGTTGGTATTGTAAATTTTACTATAAAGTTGAGATATAGGGAATTTAAATTTTCTCTGATGCTTTGAATGATATTTAAATGTATCACAATTTACACTTCATTATTAAATAAAACTTTTATAAAGTTCATTTCATTTCATGTTTTATTAAACTTAAAAGTGCAGTAACAATTTATTATACCCATACATAAAATAATAAATATGTAACAAGTATTATATATCAATAAAAAATGTTGTCGAGTTATTGATCTGCATCGTATACAACAACCTGTTCACCTCTTATTGTCCAATCAAATACCAGTTTAAAGTCGTCAACCAATCACAAACGACTTATACTCGCCCTACATCTCGAGAGCATTGACGCAATGTATATAAGTTATCTTGGTTCGATTCTGATTTCCCAAATAATTATCTTCTACAGATCCCACAGGTTGTAGAGTAAAAGCAAGGTATAATTTGAAGAATTTGCTTCTTAGAATCAAAAACAGAAAATGTTTATTCTATGAAAAAGTCAGCGAGTTTGTCTATTTAATATCGAACAAAAAATACGTACACAATGAAAGACGGTTTAAATAAGTATAATATACTTATTTTTACATTTGTAATACACTTATGTCAAAGTTATAAGGTTGAACAATTTTCATTGTTAATGCCAAACGTGAAACCAAATGTTGTAAGTAAATTATTTCATTAAAATTAGTTTTCTCATATTATTTTTATTGATTTTTCATTTAATTTATGATGAACATATGGTTTGAAATGTGTGACATTGAATTTGCTTTTTTACATCAGTAAATCATTTCTATTTTGATCTTATCGTGTTGTGTCAATTTGTTGCAGTAAATTATATACAATTTACTTGTTTGTTTATTAAAAGGATTATCATATTCTTGTTTCATTTCTAATCTAAATTAATGCATGTAATACGAATGTTAAATAAAATAAATTATCAATAATAATAATACTTAAATTACAGATTTGCAAATTATAAATAATTATATTAATTCAATACATATTAGCAATATCATAATTATAATAAAAAATATTAATATATATACTAGCTGAAGCCCCGGCTTCGCCCGGGCGAAACCCTGTGACCCCTCCCTATGAACGTATATGAGTCCTGACTAAATCCCTGGTTCCACCCGACATATTTCTATGGATCCTCTAAGTGCTCCCTATGATCGCCCTATGAACCCCTCCTATTACCCCCATGATCTGCCTATGAATTCCTTATGGCATCATTATAACACCCCCCCCCCCCCCCA
>JABFPJ010002431.1:0-19575 GCA_022817425.1 Gryon sp. ZL-2020
TACCCACATGGACGAAAATATATTTCTTAAAATATATTTAAAATATACATTTTCTTGCCGTTTTACGTATGCAAAATATATATTCAATATATTTTTTATATATTTTTTTATATATTTTTACAAAAATATAAAAAACATATGCCATTTGTACAATTTCTTGCCATAAATATATTTTTTCAGAAAAATATATTTTTTATATATATTTTTTTATAATTTTTAATTTTTTTTTATATATTTTTATATATTTAAAATATAACATTATATTTTATATTTTCGGTCATGTGGATTCATTTTCAACTATAAAATATAAGATTGTAAAGTCAGAGTTACAATATTTTTTGTCTAATTCATTTTTTTGACTTTTATGATTTGTCTAATTTATTTACCTAAAATAACAAAAAACTCGTGTGCCATCGAAACTTATTTACAATTATTTTGCAAAACGCACAATTATTGATTTCAACTAGAATTATGGAAACCACGCGTGTCACATAAACTTCTCTTCAATCGCACGTATGCAGCTGTTCAATGGATTGCACTTGAACTCTTAAGTTTAGTGAAAGTAGACACTTAACGGTACGAATAAAATGCAAATAATCGACGACGCCAAATTTCTTTTTCGAAATTCCGTATACCTTTGCCAGCAATGACTTACTGCACAGTTATCATGTATCTGCTAATAAGGAAGCACGCATTTATTATGCCATCCTTGTGTTTGCATTAAAAAAGAAATATTTACAAGAAATAACTCATCATTTATCTGCGAGTATCTCCGAGTTACAAAAAATGTTACAAATAGTTTTTAACTAAATTGTACACTCGTTAAAATAGTTCGAATAAAAAAGAAATGATTCCAATTGTAATCGCAGTTTTTATTAGTATTATTTTTAAGAGTAATTTCAAGTACAACTGTGATGATTAAAAAGCAATAATTCCGTTTTCTCATTGTTTAATTAGCTGACGGAATTTATAGTTCGATAAATAATGAAGACATCTTTTAGTAATACAATAACGTAATTTGTGTCAAAAAAAGATTTTATTTTTATTTTTTGTATTTTTATTTTTTGTATTTTTATTTTTTTTATTATTATTTTTTTTAGAAAATAAATAATTGCATAGTAAGTTATTTAATATTAACGGTATCTTAACGATGCTTGTTATTTATTATTTAACAAACAAATTGTGTGTTCATGCTGAAAGTAGATACAATTGACATCAATATTGTATTATTTGAATACTAACATCAATAAAAAGATTACATTAAATTACGTATATAAATAACAATTGTTATGTGCTTATTTCGTAATGACATGAAAATTGATTATTTATTTATTAATTTATGATTGCATGTCACGATATTGGAATATTGAATATATGTAAATAAACGCACGAATATGTAAACTAAAGTAACTCATTATTTGCTGGAAAATGGAGTAAAACATCCGTGAGAAAATACATTTCCCAAGGAACAAGTAATGGCGCTATAAATTATTCATTTTACACAGTTTTCGTGTAATTTGTTAAATAACTTCACCCAGTCTCGTACAGAACAAAAAATATATGTCAAAATGTATGTCAAAATATATAACTTTTTGGACGCTTCAAATATATTTTGTATATATTAATATGGTTTTTTGTATATTTCGCAAATATATTTTTTATATGTTAATATTTTTTGTATATATTTTGCAAATATACTTTTTATATATTAATATATTGTTGTATATATTTTGTATATGTTAATATATCAATATATTTTTGCATATATTTTTGATATATTAATATATATTTTTGCATTTATTTTGCAAATCTATTTTTAGTTATTATTACAAAAATATTTCCAAAATATATTGTAAATTTATGCAAATATATTGACATATAATTTTACATATATTTCGAAATACATTTTTCCCGTTAAGGCATTGTGTTTGAATAAGAACAAAGTATAATTCATAAATACATTATTAAAAAAAAAGTACAATTATTAAATTCTAGACATTTGATTGACAAAAAAAGGATTAAATTTTCTAAAGAAAGTACTGTGCCGTCCAACTGCGTGCATCTCTCTTATAAGATGATAAATGGTTTAAATCTGTCCAACTCACATTGTAAACTGCAAAGATCCTACTTTACCATTTCTGAAGTATCACTTAGAAAATCGACCATAAAGATTTGTTCCCAAAAACCTACTTATATTAAATTGATTGATTCATCTTTTGTTTAAAATAAATAATTCACTTAACTTTAATACATTTTGTTTCAATTTTTAAGCAATTTTTGTTTGTTACAGGAAAAAATAAACTGCAAATGCATAAACGCAAAAAACAACTGCGTAAGCTTTTTATGCTCGGTATGATTTTAAAGTCAAAAATCAGTCTGCTGTTCCAACTGCTTTCCGCGCACTTTCAAATCAAATTCTTCGTCGTCGCTGTCTTGGGATTATTAATCAACGCAGCCCGATTTTGGCTCGACTTAAAGAAAGCGTTTCAGCCGTCCAAAGTTGTGTATTATGAACATGCACAGCATCAGCACCACTACGACCATGACGACGATCACGGATACTGGGGAAGATCGCTCGACGAAGACACAGGTCATAAGCTGGCTTACGCAGCTTATGTTCCCAAAAATTAAACCTGTTTTAAAGACTTCTTTTATTGCAGAACGATTATATATCGAGTAAAATTAAACATTTTTTTTAACTTTTTTTTTAAGAATCAGATGGAAATCAGTATTTTTTATATTTTAAGTTGTTTCAGTTAAGTGCAACGTGCTTTGAAAACATGTAATTTGGCTAAAACCAAACTTACAGTTTACGATACATGTTGGAGTTAAAATGACGGTACTTTTAATTTATGTTTAATTTATGTTGTTGTGTGACATAAAATGGATATCACTTTTAGATATTTTAGACTATATGTATTTATAATGAATTATTTATTTACGTGCATTTTGAGTTTTGTAATATTTAATGTCTTAACTTAATATTTATTCTACTGCCATAACTATCTGTATTTTAAGACGTCAAATCCTTAGACTCCGATTTCTAGTCTCATACAAAGATAGTGCTTTTTTATTTCTTTTTTAATGTCTACTGTGGTTAAAACTCTGAACAAAAGTCACGATTCAATAACTTATAAAGTATGTTTGGTTTCCTTATATAGAGCTATGACGATTTGCAAAATTAGACATTAATATAAATTATAAAACATTAATAAAAAATATTTATTATATATTTATTACAATTGGTATATCTTGCTAATATTTATTTATTGATTTTTAAAAAATATTATTTATTTATAAAAAATACCAATAAAAGATATAACAGTAATAATTGAACGAAAAAAAATGACAAACTTTGTATTCATTTTATACTTCACGACAAATCTATGTATAAATCATAAGAATCATTATTAATTCATTGCCATTTTTGTAAATAATTAACTACGAATAATATATTTAAATATTTATTTTTTCTCGTTATATTGTATATAAACGTACATTTGAAAGCAATGAATATTGTAGAAAATTACTGTAGAATGTTTTTGTATGTTGTAATAATGAAAATATATTTTAAAAAGTACAATTTGAACTCGTTTCATTTGTCGAAAATAAAAACACAATAATTATCGATTGATTTTTTATTTAACACACCAAAAATTGATATCGCAGAATAAAACTTCTAATTGGAAAAGATATTAGAAGCTAAAAGCTTTCAAGTTTTTAATACAAATGTGGTCTATAACAGAGTATTACAATTCATGTCATTCACACATAATAAAATACGCACTTTTGATATAAACAATGTATATAATTAAATTACAATTCGATCAAAGTTAATATACGCTTATATATATTTGTAAATCTTATACAAACCATTTATTATATTTTTCGAAGATTTTTGCATGGGAACTGTCTATAATAATAATGTGTATTTACAAAAATTGTATGAAGTACGCTCGCTTAAGACTAATGAGAGGCAGTGAAATAAACACATGAAAATGTCAGTGATATTTTATTAATACATCATGCAAAATCAGTAACATTTTTCATGTCGATATTTCATATGAATGTAAATTAATTTCAATTTTTCAATTTTCACTGAACACTTGAGTACATTTTATTCAATTAATTCATGAAAAATGGTAAAAATTAATATTTTAGTAAACATATAAAAGCTTTTGAATAAAAAAAAAAATTAATCTTAATTTTGATCCTATTTTTACATCAAAATATCGTTTTAAATGAAAAGGTAAAAAACACGCATAAGCTGGAATAAATATTCATATGAATTAGACATCTTTTAAAGTGAACATAAATACAGACTAACATGTTAATACAACTATACAGAATTCGTTATAAAAATATAAGTGATGCGTGTATTGATGTTCACTCAACTCCTTTTAAATTGTATTTTAACAGAATTAAATGATTGAGTATTGAAATCAATCTCCTTAAAAATATCCACTAAGATATTTTATAGTGTTCATATATATATATTTTATTATTAGTTCACAATTATTGCAAAGAACGAATATTTTTCACAGCGCCAATAATTGCATGAAAGTTCCATATAACATTTATATGTATGTATTTATGAATTGATGACTGAAGATTTGATGAAAAATATGATTTCACAAACAAAATTAAGCATGAAATGTGACAAATATATATTTATTTTTTGCATTGCACTTTGTCAGATTTATCACTTTTAAACAAATATTCGATTATAAATTTGATTGCAACTTCAAATATGTATACAATCATTTTTAATTTTCGTAAAAATTATATTCTGCATCGTTTTTATAAATAATTTTTATAACATCATATTTGCTATGCTTGAAATATACTAAACTGCAAAAAATAGCTTATTTTCAACAATTTATTATATAATTGATTTGTAATTTGTATCAATCGTCTTATAAAATTTATAAAATGACTAATAAACAATAATTTTGCTGTTCTTTCGTTGTAACAAATATGATTTAAAATATATCAAAACATATCTATTTGACTTGCGTTTATACAGTACTAATAAATCATCACAAAAATTTCACAAATCTATATCCACATAAAACAATGGCTTTTAGCAGACTTGAATAATCATGCCTTCAATACAGATAATTATTACACTTAGTATAATTCCTCCAAAGCTAATCAATTATATGTTTAACATACGAAACCGTTCTTCTATACATCGTATAAAACAATTCAATAATTATTATAATTCGACGAAACAATAAGATTTGTAAAATCATCCATATTTGCCAGGCATCGTATATACAATATCCACTATACTTGAATCACTTATGAATGAATTCTCTTCTTACAATCATTTTTTGATCGATCAAAATCCAGTATAATCATGCCAAGAGCCCCGACTTTGTCGATATTGTTGAATCGAAGGAGCCACATGGATGGTTTCTGGGGTTCTGTAATACACAGTTTTAGGTCTTTCGTTTCGATTTATGCTGGGTGGAACAAATCGAGTGCTTGGCACAAATGGCTTTTGTTGTGATTCCTGGTACTGATTAACAGGCTTGGAATACTCATAATCATTTTCAGATGGTTGCAGAAGAGCATCGCGACCGGTAGGTTGTCTGTGCAAAGGTAAGGCAAATCCACTTGGCAGATTCGTCTCTTGATTCAACGTGGGAGTCAACGCGTCGTTCAGAGTTACGTCATACTCACTCTCTGGAATATCTTGAAGTCCATGAGAGCTGACAACTTCATTAAGTCGTTGTTTGACTCTTAATCCTTGGGAATTAGCATTGTCATCATCTTTGTAATGAGAAGAGCTATAAGGATTTTGAGTAGACACTTCAGGAGTAGGAGCTCTCTGATTATTGGGTCGTACGTACTCGTCGATGGTCCAATTAGGAATTGGCTTGCTTTGCTCCCTGGGATCCTGAATTCCGGCATTGCCAGACGAAGACACATGAATAGTAGGAATTGTCGAGGGATTCGACTCTGGAACTCTCTTCAACTGTACGTCCGGCTGAATGACTTTATAAGCATTGTAAATTCTCTTCTCTTCCTCATTCTTGTCCTTGTACAATCGCTGTTCCTTAAGAGGCTCGAGAGTTTTGATATAAGCATCATTCAGGTTCTTATAATCTGGAGTGGTTATTGGATAAGAAGTATTAGTATGTATGATGGATCTGCCTTCATCTTGTCGTCCATATGCAGAAGACGCTTTGACGCCAACTGGCGACAGACCACGCGGATTTGGATTACCACCGCGAGATGGCAAAAATGGTCTCTTCACAACACGGAAGGTTGGTCTGGAAGGTGGAGACGAGGGGGGAGGTAAAGTTTCTTCTTCATCGTAGTATTCTGACAAGTAATCCTCAGTCGTTGTTCTTGGAGGTTCCGGTTTTAGGCGTTCTTTTTCGAATGGTGGCAGGGTTGCATGGGGTTTGGAAATTGGTCGCTGAGTTGGACGCCAGCTGAACTTCTCCGACACATCCTTCACGGTTGTTTGATTCTCCTCGTCATTGGGCTGCGAGTTGGATATTAACTGAGATTCCACGCGAGAATTATTTGGCCGATAGGATAACTTGTCGGAACGGAATGAAGATGTTTCCGGTTCAGCGGTTGTGGTGGTGATTGTTTCTAGATTTTTCTTATCGGGATCTGCACTTTCGCGATGATGATCAGAAGGAGTTGACAGTCTGAGTGGTTCTTCATTGCGTTCTGGAACACGATCTCGATCGCGTTCTCGGATGTCAATTGGTTGACGGTATGCTGGCAGGTCTGGCTTGGACATGGTGTCTGGAGTTTTTTCGATAAAGGTGTCTCGGTCTTGGTCCTTGTTTCCGCGATCTAATAATCGATCTCGTCCACGTTCGTAGTTTCTCTCGCGGTCGTAATAACGATCTCTTGGACGATCGTGGTGCTTTCTTGGACGAATTTCGTCGTTGTCTCTATAACGTGGCCTGCAAATTTGAATTGAAAATAAGTATACTTTGTTTGATATATTTTGAAAATTAAGAAAGGCATTTTAATTTAGTTATTTACAAAAAGTTACATTTAAACAAATTTATTTTTTATACAAAATATCTACTTGTTAAATTATAATTTAAACATTAAATCGTGTATGTACATGTTTACATTGAATTTTTTTTTTAATTTTTAACAATTAAGAAACAAACCTTGCATGCATTTGAGATAAAAAAATTGCAAAAGAACTTACGATTTTCAAAGTTACAAACAAGATCATCATTCTTGGGAATCACCCTCAACCATCCCAGTCGGGTGATTATAACTATAAAAAAAGTGACTATGACTTAAAATTGTAGTTTTATTGGTATGAATGAAAATATCTTAAATGAAGAAGAAAATGATTATGTTAAAATGATCTAAAATTAATATATTAATTAAGCCATGAATTTTATTACAAAAGCAGGAATAGTATGAACCGATGTTTAAAGGTGCTATAATCACCCGACTGTCATAATCTAGGGTTGAATGGAATGAACTTAAATGAAAAATATATAAGCAATGTTAATATTTAACAACAATTAAATATATATATATTAAACAATCCTAAAAGATTATACCTTTGTACAAAAATCAAAAGTTGCACTTATACATTTGAAATGCTAAATTACAATATTCAATATTATTCGATCCCCGCGATCATTAAGAAAATATTACTGCAACATTAATCATATGCATAAAAGTTCTTCAGGTGACATTAATCACAAACAAATTTAACATATGCATATTTGTTATCAATAATTATTTGTGTTCGAGTTTCTTTATTTAAACTTTCACTTATTGCTAGTCATTGAAAATCATATAAAATATATAAATCAATACAACTCAAAAGACGAAATCACATTTGTATATTCATGCAATAAGAAATCGCTTTTCCTACGGTTTCCTACGGTCAACAAGTATGAAATGAGTAATGAGTTATAAAAAATGATTGCATTTCGAGTGATCTATTAATGTCAACTTGTTCATTTGGCAAACAAAAAAGAAAGAAAGAACGTTAATCGATAATTTTCCATGCACAGTTAAGTTTGATTTAAATATGATATACACATTAAACTTATTTCTACATTAATTTTCCATTATAGAATATTCACACAAGATATTTACCATAAATAAAAAATTAGCATTGCAAATCTAATGACAAGAAGAAAAACTTAGTAGACCATTATTTTTAATTGAACATAGCAGTCTCGTATTTACCTGTACGGTCGATCGTGATCCCTAACGTCATATAAATCCCTATCTCGTTCACGGTAATTGGGTCTGCGTCGCAAAGGTCTGCGAGGTCTAATGTCTTCGAACTCGTCATCGTAATAATCAATATCCGGTACATCTACGGGTCTTCGTCGTGGTTCATCTACAAAAATGAAATTTCATTAATTAATATTGTTATTATATCTACACTTAGGGAAATTTATGAGTCTTTTTAACTGACGAGTTCACTGAAAAGTTATATTTATTGATTCTTTAGTAAGTTTACCTGAAGTAAGATAAAGTTGAATGATCATTTTTAAACTGATATCTTAAAAATGAAATTTTTTTTGTAAACTTTTTAAAAAACACTTTTTCTGGTTCTTGAAACATCATTTTATTTTCCGTATATTTATTTATTATTACTTATTAACTATACTGAACAGTATAGTTATAATTATGAAAATCTACTGATTTTTATATGAGTGTATGATAAATGAAAGCATAATACAAAATCCCCTGGTTAATCCTTGGAAAGAACAAGCACAATTAATTACCAACAGTAGGTGGCGTTGATGAAGATGTTGTTGACGAAGAAGATGCTGCTGCAGCTGCTTTGTAAGAGTATCTATCTTTCTCAGACAGTGGTACTGGTCGGCGAATTTTAGGTGGAGTTCTTGGTCGAGCGTAGACTGAGGACAAAGGTGCCGCTGGTTTCACGAGACCATCAACGCTGCCGCTGTTAGATGCAGCTACTACTGGCGAGTCTTTGTCATCGTAGTCGTCTTTATATCTGAAGAAATTATCAATAAGTAAAATTTTAGTTCACAAAAGGGGAATTTTAGGATCAATCCTAGAAAAAAAAAGATTAAGTTTCAATAACTTCTAAATTAAGACCTTTTACATAACTGAAAATAGAGTTTTTTTAAGGATGAAGATATATCCAAATATATATATACTAAATATATAATCTATATTTCATATATATCCAAGATATAACATATATCTTGGACATATAGTAATTCAGCTTGAAAATATAGACAAAATTTAGACGATTATATATATAATATATATAAAAGCATATATATAAGTATAATATCCAGTCTATATAATGTTGGATATATCTTGGTCCATAGAGTACTACTAGTACTAGCACTAGTACTAGATTAGTACTATTATTAGTTAGTACTATTTTACTTTTTTTATTATATTTAATTACTAGATTAGTACTACTATTAGTAGTATCTAGTACTAGTACTAGTACTAGATTCATTAAAAGTATCATTAGTAACAACCTTTTATTATCCAAGTATCTGCGATCTTCGCCCATCCTGGGTCTGTCCATAGGTCTTCGTTCATCAAAGTCCAAATCATCCGGGTCTCTGTATCTTTGATCTTGACCACGAACTCGCGGTCTGTCATCGTCAATTGGATCTCTGCCAAGTCGCATTGGGTCCCTTCTCGCGGCGTTTCTCATGGGAAACCTGTCTCTCACTGGACTATCTCGATCTCGATCCCTTTCGGCGCGCGGTGGCCTGTCCGTTCTGTCTCGCAAGTTTCTTTCGAACAAATCCCTGTCTCTGTCCCTATCTCGTCGATACTTCCGGTTGTCATAATCATCGTACAATCCACGATCGTACCCATAAAGTCGACCCCTGTCAAACTCATCGTCGTAATATTCATCATCGTAATAATCAAATGCCGGTCGCCATCTTTGCAAATATGGTCTCCTACGACGAGGTCCATCTCTGTCTCGCGGACCATCGTGGATAGGTGGCGCTACTGTCGTGGTCGTTGAAGTTGTGGAAGGTTTTGGTGTGGTGCTTGTCGTTGAAGTGGATGACGTGGTTGCTTTGTAAAGAGCGTCATTTCTGTGCCAGTATTTCTTCGAATTGGCACAATCCACTTCTGATACGAAGTGACAGATAAATGTCTTCTGATCAAATGCGGTGAAATTTGCGCATAAAAAGTCATAGCGAGTTCCAAATAGACAGTGATGGTAGACCTGCAACAAATGATGAAACGAAAATATTAGTCATCTTTTTAATGTCGAAAACGCTGCTTTTGGACAAAATAATCTTGAACTAAGTAATAGATTACATCAGAGTAGTTCACTTGGTCAATGACAGACGATGGCTTTCTCTCTACTTATGGTTTTGAATGAGCATTAAAATTTCGTGGATATTTGATTTGTGGTTTTTGCGAATAGTTTTTAATTAATTATAAATAAGTGAAAGCGCGATTTTGTATAGAACCGTAAATTATACATCAGCGTCATAAAACCGAGAGGTGTGTTATCATTTTCAACTCCCATTAACTCAAAGCTTTTTTTTTTCTTTTTCTTCCTTCTTTATTTCTTAATATAAACGTAGATGGAAAGCATTGTGGGAATTGTGGGAAACACAAAAGACACTTTTTCTTTCGTCATAAACGAAACACGGTTTCAACGTGTGGTTAAAAATATATCCTTTTTGCAATTATTAACACCACTCTTCTGATCCTTCTGATGCAGTGCAATCGATTCTCAAGGTTAATCGACTTTCTAGATCCTAGATTATATAAAACACGTATTGGGAAAACTGATGCAGCAAGAATATAATAAATAAGTGAATAAGAAAACGTCGGTCTGATTGACGAAAAAGCACAACTTTTCCGTTTATATAACATCCACGTAATCCAGAAGATCGGCGAACAAAAGGATGGAAACAAATGCAAATTTTGAATGGATTTTTTTAATTTTGAGTAGTTTCTTGGGAATCATCACTTTCGTTTTTTTTTCTTTTCAGAAATTGTGATGATATTAATGCTGGACATTGTTATGCGATTATTCTCATCCTGCGTTATTCGGCTTTTCGTAACTACCAACAACCGATTGGTTACCGATCTCTCGCGATTTGCATGACAATAGGTGGACCGCTTGGTTGCGTTTCCAATAGCGTGAAGCGGAAGCGGTCGTAGCTTTCTCGATCGGCCAATCTACGCTTGCGCCAAGTGGAACGGTCAGGGACGGGAAATGTAACGAACCAAGCAATGTATCCTGCTTTATCTATGAACTTTTCAACAAATTGGCCGAAATTGAAAACTATCAAGCGTACAATAACAGTTGATATTCTATTATTAAGCCATATGTTTATTAATCATTAAAAATAATACAATCAGTCGTTAAAAATTATTTATCTTATAAAAAGACTGTCTTCAAATAAAAATAAAGGTACCATAGTTATTTTTGGAAAAAAGTGAAAAATGTGCATTTTAATTCAGAAAGTAATTGAAAAGTAATTGAATTTTTAATTAACCAATACTTTTGCATTACAAATTGCTAAATAACAAAGTTTTCAATCATTTTAAAACTTTATAATATTTTTTCAATTTTTGAAATTCAATATAAGTAATTGGGTAATTATTTTTTGCCCATCTCTGATAAATTATTACATTATTTTGTTGCAATTTAGGGTTTTAAAAATTTTAATTCGCTTTCAAAAGTTAACTTTAGTGAAGCAAGAAAAAAATGCAATTAATTACAAAAAATAATTAAATACATAATCTAATGAAATAAACTTTATATCAATTTGAATACAATTTCCATACTTTTTCACACCAATTTATAAAAGACAAATATAAAGTATAATAGAACATAGAAGAATTAAAAATAATTTACATTCAACAATAAGAACTAATCTACGATTTCAACGTCAAGTTTAAAATGAAATATTCCGTCGACGATCGCGGCGAGATACTATCAAGAATCACGAGAGGAAATTTGATGATGACGTTTTGTGAACGTCGGAAATGCGGCGGCTTTTGCATTGAAAGAATGAAATATGGAATGAATAAATAATGAATCAATCTTAGAAAACGGGTGTTACGTTATTAGTTGTCAAGTAATGTTTTCACATTACTCGGCCACTTTCACGTAACTTTTGCAGAGTTTTGGAAAAGGAAAAGACTCGCTTTCAACTATCAGTAGAAAAAAAAAAAAAAAAAAAACGGTACTAAATGGATTAGATGTTTTCGACTTTTGACGCGCGATCTCACTGTTAACAATTTGAAGTTTACGCTTCGCCGAATTTTATGCCGATTTCTGATCGATACATACCGATCATCCGTCAAAGCCCAAATAATACGAATTAACTTGAATGGACTCAAGATTCAATTACAATAAATAAGGAATTGAAAAATATAATCGAACGGAAAACATTGTTAATTATCGAAAGTTACTTAATGGCGTTTAAAAATAGCGGCGAAAAAAAATTGTAAAAATTTTAATACAAAATTGTACATTATTGTGAGAACAATTGGAGTTCTTAAGGCACACGGCAATCCGACGATTACAAAAAAGGAAAAACGGCGAGATTAAATCAAACAACTTTATTGTTGAAATAAGCACGATATCTGTCCATCAACGTGCGGCATGACTTTTTTTTTGTAATTTCGAAACGAACGGTGGTATTTTCTGAACTATCGGTGCGTGAATGCAGCAACGATAGGAAAACATTTTTTTTCATTTTCAAAAAAGTACAAATATTACTATTATCTAGGTGAACGAGGTACGGTTATAAAAAAATGGAATCGTCGGAATTTTTCTTGTGGATCAACAGATATTATCATTTTCAAACACTTTCGATTTCAATTTCAGTATGACCGCAGAGGATGCGGTCATTCATCGATGCCTAGATTTTCTGCATGAAAGTGAAACACACTTATATTTGATCATTGTACTCGATGCAATTTGCGTTTATATGGTAATGACATTCACTATAACGACATAATTGGATTATTATATTGTACAATATTATTCCTCATTTTCTTTTTTTTGTGCAAAAAAATATTAATTAATTTATGCTACTTTGTAAATAGTAGCCATTTGAAAAGTATTTAAATAAATAAGTAGAAACTATCTAAAGTTCATAATAATATTCATTACTGGAGGACTTAATGATTGAATAGTTGAAAAAAATGACAATTTAATTGAATGTATTTTATGAGATTGTGAATATTTTATTTGCATAATATTGACACAAAAAAAGTATGTTAATACCGTAAGTTCTCAAAATAAATATTTAACGTCAAAGAGAAACAAGTATGCTAACAAACACCACGTCAGAATAACAAGTTGGACTTTCGTTTTCATATGGAAATTCAAATTAGATCGAAACTATCGTCGAGGCGTTTTGCTATTGCAGCTTAAATATGTGTCTGGAAGTATCATCAAGGGGCATCATTACATTTCAATGCGTAATTATCCGCAAATTCAATTGAATATTTTTTCTTTGAGTTGTACCGAAAAATAATTTTCCAATGTGAGTTATGATTTGATTCATTACGGCGTGTAATGTTAATAAACAATATCATTTTTCATGCGAGTGATTTTTAATGGAACATTTATGGAAATCAAATTTCGAAATAAGAAATATTGAACGGATCGATTCTCACAACAAATCGCACATTTCATTTAAATGTCATTTCGACTGAAACCAGATCGTGTGATCATATTAATCAAACACCTGACACTCTAATGGACTGTGCAAAAAGGATTACATGATTTCATAAAGTATATCATTTGTATGATTTACTCTGAATCTCACATCATTTATTTGATATTATGCCTTGTTATTACTGATAGTCAATTTTCATATTTGCGAAATGAATTTAAACAATTTGAATATTAAGGTGAAATGTCAATAGAGTACTAAGATTCAATAGACATAACCTCACTTTGACCAATATTTTGGGAATTTGTTTATAAACGAGTTAAATTTATTAAAAAGCTTCTGCTGTTGTTTGCAAAAATGTTTGACGAATATTTGAAAATAAATAATCTTGAATGCATTGTACGAGAAGATTTTTTGGAAAAAACATTTATGTCTTTACAGTTACTAATAAAATGTGTATGCCAAAATATCAAATATCAACAAATTCCAAAATTTGTTGTAATTTATTGAATAAAAAATTTCTGCAGAAATCAACTGAGCCTTTTTTCGTAAATTTGACTTTATTTTAAAAGACTGATCAAAATATTCAAAAAAAATGAGGTTATGTCCATTCAAATTTCATACTCCACTGGTAATTCACACATTTCATACATTTATTTCATACATTTTCTGTAAAAACACAAATTTTCGAAAAAAAATAAACATTTTAATCAAGAGACACGGTAGTGTCTCTGGCCAAGTATAAAAAAACGACCGTTTTTTGTAAGGTTATATTTAAGGTTAAAATTTCGGTCCGTGCTTCTAAGTACTTTTTCAAAGTTTTTTAAAAATATATTTATTCCATCCATACTGATACAATTGATGAAAATTATATTCAATGTATACAATTTATGTAAATATTATAACAAATAGCTGAATTGACTTTGCATAAACTTTATGTAAACTTTATGTAAATCGTTAACAGAAACATTGACTGTCAGGGCACTTTAAAGAATACAAAGGAAAGAAGAAAAATTTGCATCAAGAAAATATCGAATGTCATTCGTTCACGTCAGTTTTTCCGATGCTGCAAGAAGTCAAGCAATAAATTAATTTACCACTATACTCTAACGGACGTCGGTACCTGATTCCACCTAATAAGGGATCAACATGCTCTTAATTGCTAAAAAGACGCATTTTATCGTGTTGCTATAACTTGTCGACTATTTTGTTATTTCTGATCATCTTCCGGACGTGAGAAACAACTTTTGTGCATAGGTAAAGTCGCCAATTAATACAATGTTGCACAGCCATATATAGGACTGAATAATTTTATCTTTACAATGCTTAGGATTCTTCCTCGAATTGCAAAAAAAAAGAAAGAAGAGAAAAAAAACTTGTTTTGCAAATTTTATGTTTTAGCAATTACCGGTCGAAGCATTCTCATTAAAATTGCTTACGGTTGATTTTGCAATTTATCGCAGTTACATCACTTTACATTGTTACAAGATTGATATGTTTCAGATTAGATATGATTATCGTAGGATTATATCTTGAAACGTTATTGTAAACTGAAATAACTTTTACCGTTGACATAAATCCTGTCGGATCTATGTTACAATTGCTGTTATAATGTATGATCTTTTTTATTCAGAAACATGTACAAACATTCATTTTAAAAAACAAAAATAAATAATTCCATTCATTTACAATATTGTTTAAGTAATTTTCAGTGATTTTTCAGCCCCAAAATAATCATTGTATTTAAATAAAATACAATGATAAACATTGAATAAAAACATAAAATGTAATATATAAATTAGATGAATGTTTACAAGCATCATAAATGATAAAATAAAACATAAAAGTGTGAGTTTGTATTTATATTTAAAATATTGTGTGTTGTTGACATTAAGTAAAAGGAGAGGAAAGAAAATAAAACAAATAATAAAGTAAATTCGTGAAAATAAATTTTAACTCAAAATATTTATATATTCATTAAAGTAAACAACAAAGTAGTTCAGTTGATGTTTTTGATTCTTTTTCACACAATATATACATTTCATTTATCTTAAATATATACTTGGTTCAAATATAAACAAGTTTAATTAAAAAATAGACATATTTGTACTATCGAACTTTTGATTTTGTGAATTGTCAATGTAAAATTTTCATTGCAGAAAAGTAATACGAGTGCCATAAATTAATCAAAAAGGTGTCGATTACAGTTGAAAATGTATGCTCATCTGAAATAACATATATATTCTTACATAATTTATTACACAATAATTCATAAACATTAATATCGTACCTGACATTTGTGTGGCACACTAGCATAAAATCCATCATGAAGACCATCACACTTAAAGTCGATGTCTTCAGGAATACTGTTGTAAAATGGGTAATCACTTAAGTTATATCCGTTGAGTTCTCTCGGTAAATTTGGATCCCAAATATAGTCGATTTGTGGGATACCAGTCAAAGTATGGCCGGTCGTAGCATTCACATCGTTCGGTGTAGTTGTCTGTAAAATCAACTCAAAGTTAGCAAAAGTTTTAATCAAAATTTTTATTAATTTAATCAAAATTTTATTAATTCAAATTAAAATTGGACTAAAATGCAGTTGATGGTCTACACTGAAGTTAGCTACAAGTCAGTCGTTAATAAAATTTATGCACCTTGGGAGCGGACAAAAGTGGAACTAACCACGCCCTAGGGCGGTAAAAATGCTCTCGGGCTACGCCCTCGAGGATTTTACCGCCCTCGGGCGGTAAGTTCCACTTTACCGCCCGCTCCCTCGGTCCATAAAATAGCGTACCAGCGTCGGGCGCAGTGGCGCCCTCAGCAGTAATATACTATTAAACAATTCGTTGTTTTTTTTATTTTTGTTAGTTTTCTTAATTTAAAAAATCAATTTTAAAACTTTTTTTAATTTAACATTTAAATATATAATAAAATTAACGTTTTCGTAACCAACTTCAGCTTGAATCATCAAACTGAAGTTAGCACTTTTACCCTGAAATTGAAACGTAACGCAAAATAATGCAACAATTTCATTTGGATCATGAAATACGTAAAAGTTATTGTAAGAATTAGACACAAATAATTTCACACGTTATGAATTCTTAAAGAATAAGCACAAGGTACTTTCCACTGAATTAGTCTAGTTCACATTTCGAAACTATATGAAATAGTATTACAACTGCCAGCCTTGGGCGTGCATTTTTGTTGTATAAACAATTTCATATAACAAAACATCTCAAGAATCTTGGTTGACATGATGAGCAGAAAATACTTGAAGACAATCGTCAGTTCATCCCATTATTTATGAATTTGCGCATTAAAAATGCACGAAAAGAAAAAAAGGGAATGCGAATGATCTTCTAATGATACAATATGTCATTTATTTTACATTCGTTACGCCTGTCATTCGCTACCATTACTACGTAGTTGTCTAAAGTTGCGTGACGTCCTTAATTAAAATTCAGAATTATTTGGATTTGTAAGAGTATAATCATTAGTGTTAAAAATAGATGAACATAATTGAATTGAATTATATAGTAAAATATACAATATATCATTATAAATGAACTAATGAAAATTCCGTCATTTCAACGACAAAAAATTTGGAGTTTACATTTTTAGTGACATTTAAAAGTTAATTATACGTTTATAAATAGTCAGTTTAATATGTTTTCAACAAAAACACATAAGTTACAGAATATTTTCTAACTTGATTCACTTGTAATTTGTGGTTAAATTAATTAAATTCATTGTTAATTTTCGTAATTGAACGTGTACATTACAACGGAATTTCTATAATTATGTTTGATCACGAACGCATACGTGTATTATATAAATGCAACTATAAAATAATGATCAACTTTTTAAAATAAAAAATAAATTAAAAAATAAAAAAAATAAATAATAAAATAAAAAATAAATTATAAACTAATAATAAACTTTGAGTTGAAGTTAATGCAGATATTTTTGGCAAAAAAATTAATTTGAAGCATAATATTTAGTTATAAAATTGAGTAACATGAAATTATATTTGAAGACCATAAATGAACATTTTCCGATGAATTTAACGATGCTTAGCAAAAGTGATTAACAATATTCTAATATGGGAGGAAAATTGAGTATTATTATATAAGATCCATTGCATTATTAATTTCACACGAATTAGTGTTTGCCGTAAAGATGTATCGTTATAGACTGTTTTCATGAAAAACACTTACACGAGGTTGTAACATTCAAGCGATTTACAAAGGTTAGGCTTTGAAGTAAGATCCGACAGAAGCGATTATGTTAACGTTAGTTTTTACACATAAAACGTCGCTTTTATCTATCGTCAATTATAATTTTTGAAATATAAAATGCAATGATGGATGAATTACTTGAGTATAAACGAAAATTAATGTCGCATTTTATTTGAACACAAATTATGATTATAATAATAAGTAATAATTTTGATAATAAAAAAGGCATTTTTTAATATCGAAGTTGTGAATTAAAAAAATGGATGAAAGCAAATTATAGTGAAAGTGGAATAATTTAAAGAAATGCTTTAAAAATGGACGTAACAAAAAGCTGATAAAATATTTGGTGTTAGAAAATATGAATAATTATACAATAAACACAATATTTATAATTATTCTCGTATTATATATAGTTATGTAAATTATGTTTTTATAATCATTTTACTTTCACTTGAAATAAAGAGGAAAACTGTTTTTAATATCAATTACTTATTTATTTTTAATAAATAATAATCAATTGTAAACCTTATTTATTATAACAATTATAAAAGAAGAGAAACATTTTTTTAATTTTTTTTTCGATTTTGGAATTTGCAAAAAATAAAATTAAAATTAAATAAGTTTCACAATTATCAGAATATTATTCAGTTAGATTATTCGAAAGATAGTATAAATAACAATTTTATTTTTACAAATAATATCCCCATGAACAAACATTTGATTTATCTTTATCTTTTTGATAAGAAAAATGCCATTAATTCCGATAAACCGATAAGCTTTAATTAATAGAAACTGATAGACACACTATCTTACTTGTAAGCAAATTTTTGTCAAATATTTAATAGTTATTTTTGCCAAAGTAAGGAGTTGTATAACTTCGTTAATTCTGAGAAACCTGGTTCATATTACCGTTTCATTGGAGCGTTATGTAAACTAATCGCATAAATAATTGGTTAATAGAAAAGATACAAGTGCACCTACAAGTGCATCTGTGATCTTTAATGTCATTGACTTCATGTTGAATTGCAAACCAATTTGAGATGGCGAACATGACATTATAATTGAAGATTCTGTTCAATTTTTTTATATTTTTTAAAATATTTTTTTTGTTTTTTAAAATATTTTTTTTACATTTTTTAAAATATTTTTTCTTATATTTATATTTATACATATTTTTTAAATTTAAATTTTAAAAATTAATTATTTTCTCATAAAATCGTTTTTTTATGAAACTAATGATTTAGTATGTTTATTGATACCAATAATTCACATCAATGAAACTAATATCTTCCTTATTTTCTTTTCAGAATATTCATGAAAGAATATGAATCATCATATAATGAAAACAAATAAAACACGCGAAGAAAACACCTGGAAAAGAAAATAACATGAATATATGAATGAAGATATTGTTTTTACCTCTACGTTATCTTCATTTTCTTTGGCATCTGGCTCTCCTGTACTCGGCGCTGCTGTAGTTGTTGTCGTTGTGGTCGTCGACGATGCAATTTTAAATTTCGGCCTCGGTGCTTTTAAGGCTCCAGTTGTTGCCAAAATTAGAAGAATTCCTGTAAAAATGTGTTTTTTTCAAATTACAACTTTTACAACTTTTTTGTTCAGGTAAAAACATCAATGAAGTATGAATATTTAAAAAATTTTATAAATTTAAATTTTAATTTTTAATATTAAACACTAAATGACAATAAAAATTT
>JABFPJ010002432.1:0-19573 GCA_022817425.1 Gryon sp. ZL-2020
TTGTGAAATCGAGTTGCATGACTAAAACATAGAAAAAACATGTGTTCAACTTATACGTTTAGTTCTGGGTTTATCCCATTGTTGAGACAAAATATGTCGTTGATTTATTATTTTATACGTTAAGTTTTAGCATTATACATTATAGAAAAACAATATTCATTTTGACGATAGTAAATCAAAATTATATATATAAGGTTTTACTCCAACGGAACAATAGATACAAACTATTTACGCGATGTATCAGATTTACTTTGAAGTTCGACGTAACTCGAAGGATTATATACTAAAAGGATTATAACCGCACACGTATCGGATATGGTAATATCCTTAATTAAAGTATTTTTATTACAGTGAATTTAAATTTTGAATCATAAAAAACGAGAAAACTCTCTTAACCGATTATATTTAATTTATTTTCAATTTAATGTTGTTACATTTGTATATTCTGATTTTGTATAAATCAAAATAATAGTAAAATTTATATTACCAAGTGTAAATTTATGTATTACTTTATGTAATTGGAAGGAAATTATAATAACGTTATTTGAATAAATAGCTACACATTTTCGCAGATCAAATTTTATACAAATAATTGTTAGTAACATAGAACGTGATTTAAAATCAACATTGTCAAATTAAATGTAACAATATGGATCCTGGGAAGTACTTGTCATCGCTTGGCTAATTCCGAAAGTTAATACGATGTTTACATTTGCACAGATCAATAAAGATTTTGCATGAAGGAAGATTAAGTCCAAAAATATGAGACATTATTCTGGAAAATCATAAAAAATATAACCGTCCACTTAACTATAAAAGACTGATTATCCGGATTCAAAAAGACGAGTACAGGTTACAAATGCTAGACTTTGTACTACAGCGACGAGAAGAAATCGCGGGACAAACACAATTCGATGACAACGCGTCGTAATCTCCAAAATGTTCGTCGAGAGACTACCGCGTGCTCGTCTTTGCAGCCCATTCTTTCGTAATTCTCTTTCCATTGTCATTTCGACCAAGGCATTCTTCCTTTCTTCGGTTTCTCTTTCTGTGAACGGATCTCACTGTCAGAGATAGATGATCCTCTCTGTTTATACGTCAAGTTATCTATCACTACTTTAGTAACATCATACATTAATTAGATCGAATACGTGCGAGGATACGAATTTGATGCTAATGTCTTCCCAATTTAATTTTATAATTTTCTTGAAAACAAATCGTTTTTCTACCCATACTAGAACTCTCGTCGTAAGAAACCATTTGGAGAAGTAACGTCGATGGAGTTCGCAATGACGAGCTATTCTCTGTAAAGGAGCAACTATAATTTACAGATGAAATGAACGTGTATAGAACAGTGCAATTTTCCATGTTCGTCAACTACCGATGAAATTAGGATAATCGTAGTGTCAAATAGAATTCCATTATATTGCACAATTGTCACATGTGTTCCTTCCGGCATAGTCTGATTCACGCCAAAAGACCTACTTCTTGATGCCATCCACTGTATGCGCCAAAGCGCCAAAGACTTTGATACGAACGAGCGTAATAATCCAGGCAATTGAATTGACCGTTTGCAATTCACAGTGCGCATTGGTAAATCATTTAACAGAAATTAAATCGAAAAAGTAAGGACAATCACACTGTCGCGACACAATGTGGCGCCGTTGGATCATTGTTTACATGTTTCATTTCATATAAGGCATTAAATAGCAGAGTGGCTTTTTCGTTTGTGAGTGCATAGGATGGCTGCTCTACGTGCCAACGAGCTGGTTCCTTGCCTAACGATGTACTCCGCAACCGGAAGCATAGTCTCTACTCTGCCGACCATTCGTCGGCTGGATCACACAGAAAAAAGGAAGCAGAAATGATAAGCGAGTGTCGTATAAGAGGAGACGACGACATCGAGCGTCGTCGACGCAAGACCGCTCGGAAGTACGATTGTTATGCAAATGTCTGGTGCCTCTAATTGTACTTCGCACAGTGGGAGGAAGAGAACGGTTCTTTAACCGCAAGACTGAAAGTAATTAATACCCTCGACGAACAGAGAGCTTTTCACACAAACGTTAATCGTCAAATAATGGAAAGAAGAAAAGTCATTAAGTGAAATGCTTATAATTATAGTTAAGGAAATGTTTGATTGAATATAGATAAATACTGAAGATTGCATGAACAATAATATATAAATAATAGACTGAACAATATACAGAACAGTTATAATCGTATTTAAAGAATTAATTTTATGCTTCAAAAACATAATAATGACTATCTAATGTTCAGTACATTTTTATTTTCAATTGAATTATTAATTCAACTTTGCTTTCATATCAGTATTAAAGATAGCTTATTCCAATTTCATGAGCGACTATACTAGATATATACATATTAAGAAATACATTTTTAAATGTATCAATTAGAACTTATATCTGTGGTTTAAAGGCAAACACAGATATCTATTCCAAATTATGTTAAAAAATCGGAGCTTATAAGGTTGTAACATCAGTTTATAATTAAAAAAAAATTAAAAACTATAATAAATTAGTTTTATTATGACAATATAGTATCGTTGTTAAGGTACGTTTTGAGTAATTATAAACATCAGTACTAAGTCAGCAAAAATATTCCAGAAATACAAAAAAAAATTTACCTGTTTTTGCTTTCTAGCCACAGATATTGAATAGAGTAAATTCACAAATGTTTGTCCTATCTAGTTCTATTGATGATTTTAAATAAAATTAAAGTGCCTAGTTATTTAATATTTGAATAATTATATTATTTAAGTGCCTAAGACTTTAATTTTAAATAAAATTAAAGTCCTAGTTATTACTTTGTGTTAACTTCAAAAATAGCTTCACTTCCAATACCTAAAGAGTTATAGCTAGTATACTCTGTCAACTATAATACATTATTATTCAATAATATACCATAATACTAGTTTCTTAATTATTTAGATAAATCACGTTTAACAAGTAGACATATGTTTGCTCTCACTATACGCAATGGAATTCGTTTGACGGTATTTGAAAATAACATGTACTTGGTACGCACTGTATGCACACACGTGCTTTCTACAAATAAAAGAAGTCGAATAAAACGGAAAGGGACCGCGCGGCGTATAATCAAACTCAAGGGCGCCGGACCAAAAACAAGCAAGCAGGCTAATGCAACTTGAGTGAGGAAAGTGCATCAGAGTCAGACCGGCCTGGCTATCGTGTTATGGATTTGTGTCAGTGACGCTCAGTGTTGATTACTCTGAGTACTCAAATAAATACACATAATTATATAGAGATTTGAATTTGAAGATATTCATCGTTAGTTGGCTCCAAACGATGAAATGTTTTAAATTAAGATGTTATTAATGTAAAAATAAAATTTTCTATTGATAACAAGTAAATTAGTTTTAATATGTGCATTATACAATTTCGAGAGTTACATTTTTCTGAAAGACAAAAAAAATATTTAATTACTGATTATTTTTTTCTATTACAGAAATCACTTTATAGTTATAAACACTAAGAAAGTGGCAAAGCACTTTGGTAATCGTTGAATCATCTACTTTATTAATTGGGCGATTAGAGGAAGCATGATATCAAATACGGATTACGTTAAATGAAGTGGAATAGTTTAAGCAAAGTTGTTCCACGTCTGACCAAAGAATCCTTTTGCGTGGAATTCTGCGATAATCCCAATGCATCGAGGCAACGCGGAGTCACGAAGGCATGTCCAGCTAAGAGTAAACAGAAAAGAAACAAGAGGACTATCCAGAAAGAGGATTATGTGCAAGACAAACAAAGCGACGAGGAGCCTTGATCCTTTAACGGCACATCGTAAGAAAAAAAAAGACAGAGCACATAAACCTAAAAGACGAAGAGACAGGAAAGGACAAGATTGTAGGATAAGAGTGGCTCATCGAAGAAAACATTATAAACAATAGCCGCGCAAGAAAAGTGACAATTTTGGCTAACAAAGAAAACATAACCGCTATCTTGGGACTCTAATTAACACATTTTAATTTGTTGCTTCAGCGAAAATTGACATTATTATTACAACATAACTCATCATTTGCGACTAGCCTTGCAAGTTCAATGGTTCAAATAACAAGCGGTAAAAGAATCGGCGAAGGATGGAAAAGGGTTAAACAGAGTTTGCGGAGACCGTTGAATAAATGCGAGTGACGTTAATGGCGACTAAATAATTTCCTTTATCATTACCCGCTCTCGACCTCAGCAATTGTGAGTCTCATTTTAGGTTTCTCTTTCACTTTCATCCTTTAAGAGTCACGTAAAAACGAAGAATCGTGTGCGATATTCCGTACTATGCTTTGGCCTTTTTTTATAAAATTTAATGTGCAAAGAGGACAAATGGGAAACATTTTGCTCGTTCGTTCGAATTGTTCGACGATAAAATGAATGAATGAAAAAAAATGTGCAGAAAATAATTCTTATCTATGTGCGTCGTGTAGTCGGGACCTCCATAAATCGTCTTAGACTATCCATCGTCGCAACTGGCAATTGCAACGATGGAATTTGAAAATTTGGTTTTTCTAATGGAAATCATTAACATCCCACATAGCTTACGACCTTGAGTGACATAAACCAGACGTTTTTGCGAGCAAAACGCAAGGTGCTTAGCCTTTCGCTTGACTCGATTATCCGGTTGGACAAGCAGCAAGGTCGTTAGCCGTCCATCACGTCTGCGTGGTGAAAATTGCATTTCTCTCGCGAGGCGTTTCGCGAAAAAAGGATGCATTTTCAAAGTCATTAAATTGACGTAACGTCAAAATAACTTTCAGCTTATTTCCGAATGCTTACGAAGCAAAAAGCACTGTGCTTCAAAAAAGTCCAATCTTCGCGCGCATCAATCCATCATAACGATAGCGCCTCTTGATTACACTTTGGAATATTCGGAATCGCATTAAATTGCACGTCGGAGATTGAAATTTGCGCAATATTTATCGCGTCGCTTCTCAGTCTATCATACTCATCTGCTAAGCAGAGTAATCACTCTAATTGGAATGAGTGACGTACTAGCCGTTTCCGTTGCATTCGATTTCACCTTGCGAATGTACTCGATTCTCCGCTGCTTTTTTTTTATCCACCGATTTGCAATTCACTCTCTTTTTCGTTTCTTTTTTTTTCTTCATTTTTCTTCTGCTCACAGTTGCTGAACGGAAAACTAACTGACGCAACTCCGTTGAGAGAAGACAACGCATATCACAGCGTCATTCTGTTGAATACATTTTTCCAATGATATAGTATAACTATATCCAACAGAATCACCCAGATAATTGCTGTGAGCTCTGACCTAAAAACTTACACTACATGTAACAGAATTCACGTGATTGTAGGGACGCACGAGTGTAGGGTAAAGAGTATTCGTCATGGTAACTCAATGAAATATAGACGATCGAAGATCGCGACGTTCTAATGAAAATCAAATGTGCACACATATACGCAAGCAATAGTCAGGTCATTTCTTCTCGAATCGTCTTTTGCGCCTTCAACACCGATTAATTGTGTCAAATGCTCCGAGATCGTAGAAGTACACTTAATGAAACGTTGAGTTCATTGTTTGAGAGCTTGAAATTAAATACTTAATCTTCGACTTCATCGAGAATCGTGCTGATGATTGCACATATGAAATTAAAATCATACTAAAGAAACTTACTTATTTGGCTGATGAACATTTTATTTTAATATTATTTTTAGTTGCATTATTTTTTTTATTCGAAATTTACATAGAAGATGTACTTTAATAAGTTTTAAAGAAAAAAAACTAAGACTAATTTTTGTTCACGTAATTCATTACAGATAAGAATAGAATTATCATATTTCATTATTTGTTATCGTTATCGTTCTTCTTGTAACGAGAATTATTCACAGAACACTAAACATTCAAATTTCCTTCTCCGAGTTGTAAAAAATATTAACTTTGCAACAATAGAGTGTAGTTTGTCATAAGTATAAGTTTACCAGAAACGAGAATAATGTTGACAAACAGCAATATATAATTCTAAACATACAATAGTTTATTATGATACTGATTGTGATCTATTTAATGTGGTAATTTTGAAAGAACGAATATTATCTTGTTTCTCTTATTCCAAATCTGGTTCATCTTTTTAAAATTACTATGTTTATTTGTAAGCTTCTTACGAAACAAATACTCAAACGATTAAAACAATGTGAATACAAAGTCAAAAAGAAGAGTATTCAGTATAACGATAGATAGACCATCTAGAGTGGTAATTTGATGGCATTCGGGAAAAACTCATCCAAATGTATTACACAAGAGAATAATCAAATAAAATGATGATGATGACGACAGTCAATTACAATGCGACAATTGGATTTGAATGTAACAAAAATGCTTTACTTTAATCGTGCTTCAATTTATAACACGATTTAAAATATATTGTTCATATTAGTTCATTATTCTATCACAGCAAAAATGTAATATATAATGATAATAAATATTGAATGTCATTTAAAACTAAGTAGTCAAAAATGACTTTATTTTGTCAATATCATATTGTAAGGTTAAATTTCCACAAAATATTTAAAAATAAATAATCAAAATAAAGGCTATTTACTGTTCATTTACAAGCAACATTAATTTTTTTAAATTAAATGTCTTAAAACATTACCAAATATTATTTTATGAGTTTATTATAATTATTAGTTATTTATAATGTATTATTAGTTTATACACATATATTTCTCGTGATACTAGCTTAAAAAGATCTTATTACATTGGTTCTTCATAGTACAATGTTTTTTTTGTATATTTATATTATATATAGTTCATATTACAATCTCATTATGATATTAAGAGTATTCAAACTTAAATTAGCTGAAACGAAAGTTCAATAGTGCAATAATAATGTTTAGAAACTTTCGTTACCATACATAAATTCAAAGTTAGTATTAGTTGCAGCTTCGATTAAACCAAGATATCTCTCTCACTGTAATCTTCGAAAAGGACTCTGCATAACACGAACACTGAGTATCGAGAGCGTTGTTGGTGTGTGAGTCAAGTTAAACGTGTTCACACAATGAGCTTTAACGAAGACGAGATCTCGAATGAGAAGGCGGATGAAATCGTGGTATCTGATACCGTTTAAAGCTCGTATAGGTATATACATTGTACCAATGTAATCCGCATCCGGTAAGCGTATATAGTACGGGAATGAAGAAAGGAGGTCTGCAGTCCGTGCTCTCGGCTAGAAGTCGTCGAACCAACTTATGGACTACGGGGTCACGTCTTCAAAAATTGCACGCCACAAGGCACCCCGTGTCGCGATTTCTTCATGCTCGTTCTCTATAATTTCAGTGCATGCCGTTCGTCCCTAACTGCAGCACTCGTGACCGCGACCTTCGCGATTCGTGAAGCTTGCCTCGAATCGCATGGCGCTCTGCGATCATATGCGCAAGATATGCTTTGTTAAGATAGCACAATACTAACTCTTTTAATATCATGTTTTATTTTACAATAAAAGCACTCATAGCGATTAACATTTGATGTTAAAGTTATGTTTATAACAATAATCTCACTGGTTTTATAATATTCATTACTGTTTCTAAGTGATTATTTTGCATTACAAAATAACCTACATTTCATGTATTTTAGGAATTATCATTTCAGTTGTTATTACTTTGGCAACAAGTTTAATTGCTTTTAAAACAATAATCGGAATTTTATATTAAAAAGTAAGAGCTATCTGAATAATGTTGATTAAACTAATAGATGAAAATGTACACCGTTAATACAGTATTTTATTTTGTTATCATCGATCTTTTTTAACAACAACTTAGTTATATTTTTAATGCATAATCGTTTCTCATAAAATTCTGTCACTAGTAATTAGTAATACCCTTAAATTCTACTAATTAACAATAATTACAATTAATAATAAGTTTATATCTCAACTTTCTTGATTTATTAATGAATTTAAAACTTTTTCAGTATGCAAATAAATAATTAATCGCGCAAATAAATATATAATTCGAAATGTGTTCTTATAATATGACAAATTTATTCCGTTAAAATTATCCTTATTAATTATGAAGCCAAATATATAAACATTTAGTACTAATGGTATGTTTGATGAAGTATGAATTTTAATAGCAACGAAGCTTGTCAACAAAAGTACGTATGTTAATAATTACGCATATAACTAATTCATATAAACTTAACAAATTTAAACTGACTGGCAGAAATAATTGGAGGTTTCAGTATTGAAGTGAACTAACTATCATTTTAAATTTGGCGTTTTTCAGTTTGATTACAACAGCTAAATTTATTCTAACAACCGAATTCTTATTACGTTAATCAAATTTTAACCATTGAAAGATGGTTAAGTTGGTCAAATTATTTTATTACAATAAAATTATAATTATAAATAACAAATATTATTATTGAGTGTTAAATGGAGTTAGTTCACTTTATTATTGAACCCTCCAATTACACAAATGCAATAACTAAACGTCGAAACTATGACTATACACTCTGTATGTTACAACCGATTCATATTATATATTCGAAATTGTATAATTTATTTACCGCACAGCATTAAACTTTTAAATAGTAATTATAATATTAAATTGTACAATAAAGGCTGGACACTGGTTGGTTTATAAATTAATAACGAAAATTACTACATCCTATTTTAATTACTCTATTCATTATTCCGTTCCCAGCTAAATAGTTTTTCAGTCGCTCAAAACTTGGAAGTGAAATTAGAAAAAAACAACTTGAAAAAAGTACACATGAACGAAACTTAAATTGCCTGATAAAGAAGTTACATGCAAGTTTTACTTGAACACGGTTGTTCCCATGGCCAACAACGTGTATTTACGCGCGTACCGCAAAAAACAATCAAAAAGCCCAAGATGCGCGGCACGATTCAAATAGTTCGTCGGATTCCCTCGTAAAAACAAAGAGCCTGTCATTGAAAAATGCACGTGAAAAAACGTGAAGTTCACACGCGCTGACGGTAACTGAGAAAATGAGTTCGCGGCGCAAACGCGGCTACTCGAAAGCGTGTGACGTCCGAGCCATGTATGACAGCAGTTCCTACGTCGGCCAAGAAGAGCAACGGGCATAACAAGATCATTTGTCACACAAAATTTGCATACGTCGTTCGGTGTGTTCCACGTTGGCGTGTAAGAATAAATTGAATGAGCCTTTGTTGAATATTGGGTGAAAAGTAACGGGCGCGGCTATTCCCCTCTGGATATTATACTCCACCCTCTTTCTTCATTCTCAAATGCCTTAAGGTGACTCTTCAGTCATGTGTATAAAAGCAAAAAGTATAGAGCTAACAGTGAATCGATGAATAGAACAGAAAAGTAACAATTTTGACTGAAAAATCACCTTAACTTGGTATTCTATCTACTTTGCATTGTTGCATTTTCTTTCTCGCTTCCTCTGACCGCGTTACTAGTCAAGGCATACGTACACATGATTCTTTCATCGCGCGCCGCTTATCGAAAAAGACGCGCATGATTTGCGATCATTCAAGAATATATTTTAATCAAAACAAATTTCGTTGTCATGCATTCTCTTCAAAGCGCCCTGCTTTCGAAATTATTTAACTGGCTTTAGGAATTGAATATTTAGTGAAACAGTTTTTTTAAAGACATTGATATCATTTTAATATTGAATTTGTATTGCTTTACCAGAAATGACTAATAACGATTTTGTTTAGTAAATGAAATCTGCATGTGGGAAATTATTGTAATTAATATAAGCGTCATTGTAAGTAAATATCAATATCTTATTAAGTTTTGTAATCGGTTTTAAATTATAAATTAGGTAATGTTTTACGGGAAATCAAGGGATTTTATGAAATCTATACAACAGATTATTCCTTCAAAGATACTAGATAAGATCCCGCTTAATAAAATCAAAAATTGAAGGAGTATAGTTAATTTGAAAAAATTGAAACTTTATCAATTTCCGCCGACAGTTGGTCAATATCACTTGGAAGATTCACTTTTAACTGGGATAATAATTTATTTTAACGTATAGAATCAATATACATCAATATATACATTTTTAACCATCATCTAGTGATACTTCCAACTATTTACATTGAATGTTTTTATGATCAAAAGTGAAAATGTCAAGTGATATTAACTGATTTACAACTAAAAGTGATGGAGCTTAAATTTTCAAAAATTAACTACTCCTTCAGTTTTTGATATTATTGGGCCGGGTTTTTTCAAGTTGTTTTGGAGGTCAACTGAAAAAGTATTAATTTTATTATATAATTTAATTTTCAGCTGAACCTTTCCTTAATGTTATCCTATTGATTTATAATGCATTTTTCATACTTGGGATCAGGCAGAAAATTATACAGCCTAAAGATAATCAAATTTCAAATTTAAACTTGACTACAGAAAAGTGGTCTTTTCCAACCTAGAGCAGTAAAATATTTTGATGAAAAGCACTGTACGCTTGTCGAAAAAAATGCCTTTAATTCATAATATAGGTTATATTAAATTATTTCTTTTACAATTTCAACGAAATAAGTTGAAAGTAATATATATTTTATTAACTTGCTCATTATAAAACTGCAATATTTTTATAATATAATGTCTATATATAAATAACAAAATGAACTGATATTTTATTTAAACATATATTGCAAACATATCCAGCAATAAATCACATTTTCAATAATGCTGATAGAATCACATTTTGTTCGTGTTTTATGATCAATAAATATTCCACTTACTATTATACAAGCAGTAAAATAATCATATTATTTTTCAACTTATGAAGTATATTAAATTATATAGCAGATTCAATAAAAGTACATCAAACGAATTCTCTGCAGAAGCTTTTCCACTAAAATGTGAAATTAATAATTAAAGAAAATACAATAAATGTTTATTCAGAAATCATTTAAAGAAACAAAAGTATTAACTAACAAAAAATACTTAAGCCTTCATAAAATTCAAATTTTTTACAGTAATAAAAACAATTTTAAGTGTGTTGAAAATGTTATTTTAGTCAGACCACCAAATGTTTTTGGGTGGGAAATCAGAGTCCGTGTTCGATTTCGGCTTGCAAAACGAACTTATAACGGCTAATAAGCTTAACGATTCCCGATGGCGACAGAAATTGCTTTTACGAGACTCGACAGTAAAGAACAATGGACCACCTTGGCCAGCGATACGAGTTCAATGGAGGTCCCACCTGAACCTGCTTCGTGGCGTTCAAAAGGATCACGAAAGGGGAGGGAAAGTAAGTGCCGAAGACAGCAATTGAGATACGATATCAAGAGCGGTACTGAATCAGAAACGAAATTAAAGAAACATATTGGATGCTCTTATAATAAGAATCATCTTATATCCAAAATGATTAGTTTACATTATAGAAGTGATAACAAAATGTATATAAATAAAATTCGCGAAAAAACTGTCAACATTAAAATTAAATACGATTCGAGGAGCATTAAATGTAAAGTATGGATATTCAAAGAGTGAGTGCAAAAGAGAGTGAGAGAGGAAAAGAGAAATAGAGTTCATTGCGAGCCAAATGAATTTTCTTCCTTGAATTTTATGAATTTAGATTTGACTCTAGAAAAAGAAATAAGCGTGAACAGTGAAATACAACGATCGACCATGCAAAAGTAATGCTCAATTCAGGCAAAAAAAAAGAATAGAATCAAGTTTATGATCGAATCGAGCCAAAATCGGACTTATGGCTACGTTTAATGGCTGCGTTTTATGCACGTATATTACGCAACAAAAAGATTTCCCTGTATCCATTATTTAACATTCAATAAATCTGTACGTTTTATGTCGTCTATTATAGATTTTTATTTATAATCATAGTTTAATGTCGCGAATGACTTTATAAAAATGACAGGTAGATACTGACAGATTTGATTTGTTCATATTATAGTTTTTTCTACAACTTAAGAGTGTTTAGTAATAACTTAAGTAAACACATGGTTAATTGCACAAAGAAGAATATAATTATCATTTCCAATATACATAATATTGCATTATGCATATTGTTAGAAGAAGTTGCTTTCCATATCTTATGATTTCTTATTAAGATATTGGCAGTATTGTCGGTACAGATATATATTATATATATACACATACTGTTGTTAATCAGAATCTTACTCACTGGAATAGCTTTGAAGTGAAGCACCAGAGTTACACTTCAGAATGAATTTCTTTTATGAATGAACACATGTGATAACGCGTAATTATTATTATTTTGCTTGTAATATAGTTTTTGCATTAACCTTAGTGTTCGGTTAATTTTCAATGCGCATAAATATTTTACAGTATAAAATTAAGTCTACTGTAGTAAAAACAAATTGTTTGTTGATCTGCGGTAAAGAATATGCAAGTTTGCTTTAGTGACAGACGCAACATTACCGACACTGAATGACGGAAAAGGCCGCTCACGGTGTTTGTTCGTCCGTACTTCCGCTGCTGGCGTATACTCTAAATGCACAATGTTGCAAAGCACTTTCGTACCTTCAAACATTGAAGGTCAACGTGTCTACTTTCAAAATACAAAGAAAAAATTTACATATGCAACTGCAATTACTCTTCATGAAACAAAATTTGTTGATAATATTGACTGAAACAAATTTGAAACTCTAACGATCTAAATTAAAATAATAAATATTGATTGTAAGAACTTGATCTAAGATTTATTTCGTTAGTTCAGAAAATAGACGAACATATATATTTCAGTTCTTACTTGAATATTAAACTTGAAACATTTATAATATATACTAACCCACCTATAGGTATATGTAAGTATAAATGTAAATTAAAAACAAAATATGTAGCATTCAAAAAAATTTTAAAGATTAACCTATAAAATGATTTCGGTTTTCATTTTTATCAAGGTCAATCAAATAAAAAGTGATAGATTTATAAAATTAAGTAGCAAACAAAAATTAAATATAAGAAACTGAAATGTTCTTTCAACAGAAAGCGTTAATGTTTTAACCTAAGCCGATATTTTATCAGCTATGGAATTCTTTAGCGATAATTTTTGTTATGTTATATGACTGCACAACGAGGCAGCATCATCGCGCGAATACATCCGCTCGCAGGATATCGCGTAACATCGAGTTGGTGTAGGTATCCGGTAACAAGTTGGTTTATTATCCGAGCCGGAAAGATTCTCGTTACACGAGTTCCTTTTCTCTTAACTACTTTACAAAGATGAATAATGCTAGTACGAAATGGAGCAACTGCCTCTAGGCCCTTAAATACAATGTTCATTTTATCGATAAAGAATAAGAAGGTTTGTAATATTTCAATACATCAGTATTTCAATAAACTGTTATATTTACATGTGTATTTAAGAGAAAAATTAATGTATAATGTATATTAATACAACACTTTGCCATAGTTATAATATATATACAAGCAATTTTATTATTACAAGTATAAAATACAATAACATTCGTTTTATATACGCAAGCTTATGATGCATTTGTCACCATTTTTCACAGAATAAACATAACTGCAGTTTATAGAGAGTGTTACGTTTCAATCCGCATTAATGAAAATTGCATTCGTATACTATTTCCATTCATCAGCATCTTTTATCTAATTGTGTTTTTATTTGCAACTATATACTAAGTTGAATCGCAGAAGACCTCATACATATTCAAAAAGAAGTTGTCAGCAACCGGAGAAGCCACGATTGCAGAAAACACTTTCTATAGCAAGTTAACTTCAAAAGTGTTTCATCATGATCCTTAAACTTGCCAGTTAAGTTTCAAAAATTGCTAATATTCATCACAAGCAATACATTGGGTTCATCAACATCAAATTATAGCTTCACAAAATCAATCAACTATGCGTGTGGATATAACGCCGCATTAAATGTATTTCTCGTGTATTGTCGATAATTGAATTACGTCTTCTACCATTCTGTGGAGCACATAATATAATGTCGTATTGACCACGACAACATTTCCTTGGTATAAAGCGATAACGACTACGGGAGGATACTGCGGACTCTTAGTCGTAAAACTTTTATCGTTTCAAGGTACACACCGTCTTGTCATTCAAAGTGTACAGTTTACTCTACTCGCGTGGAAATTACGTGTGCAGGATGACGTTTTATTTTTATTTCACGAAACACGTTGACTGTAAAGGCATGGAAATCTGATTGAGCAAGAAGAGAAAAGACACAATTTTTCGCGAAATACTTGATATTCGAGGAAATGGAGATACAATGTTGTATTGCAAGTAGAAAAAGGTGACACAATTTTCCGAGGGGAAAGCTTAAAATGATTACCGGCGTGATCGTTGAAGTCGAAAATGAAGAGGGCCAACTTCGACCTCGATACATTCAACGTCAGCACCTCTTGTAAATAGATGAGATGGTCCGAGGGGTTCAAGTGTAGGTCAAGGGCAGCGCCCTGCTGCTCGCGGCACACTTCCCTTCAATCAGACTCAAATCTTTTGAATCATACGTGCAACCCCTTTACAGTTATTCATCTGTTGGCTTAAAAGTCATTCAAAGCCTAACGCTGTTTATTCAACACAATTTTACGATTCTTCAGCTTATTTTATTCTATATATATTATTTTTAACAATGTTTATCTTTTCTAATATTATTACAATAATTAAAAATGTGTTACATGTAGAAAAAAAAACTATAACTATTTTTACTAATTTTTTTATTGAAGTTAAAGTGAACAACTTCAAAATATCAAATAATCTAAAAGGAGTAATCCACAAAAAATCTAAAATGGGAACTTTATTGTTGGTTGTAAAAAAGCCACACATTCGAAAATTTGTATTTCCAAGTAAACATTTCACTACTAGCAGGTTCGTTTACTAGTACAGTATATATGGTACCGAGAAAAACTTTTTGAAAATGTAATAAAATTATAAGTCACTTTTACAGTTATTGTAAAGGAAAAGGACGATTAAATAGAAGACGTTTCAACTTTAGGGTCATCTGTTTATAGTTAATGAGGACTACTAGGTAATGGAACAACACTGAGATTGACTTCAAATGGTTATCACGATTTAAAAGGTGAATGTAAATTTCAGCCAGATTGTATACACATTCTTGGTGAAATTCCGTTTTAATTTATTTGAGTCTTTGTCGAATGTATATTTATCTCACAGTTGGAATATTTACGAGACATTCGGATTGTTTTTAATTCATGACCATCATTAAAAACGTTTAAATAATTCAAACCTTGTACAACGACCCCATAAATTGCAGCTGGATTACAACTAAAGTGAAAATATATAAAATATAAATAAATACAGTTTATACTTTTAACACAATAAAATTTACATAAGACTTTTACCAGGAATCTATTTTTTAAAATTTGTTTATATTGAAAATCTGCATTTTTAATTCAACTGATATTTCATGCGAAACAAAATGTATATAAATCAGTTTAATCTAAGATTATTTTAAATTTAAAATGGTGTTTTCAAATGAAAAATAAAAGTTGGAAATAATAAACATTGGTTTGGAAAGATTATTGTTTCAACGTTATATTAATTATTGTTTTACTTTTTTGATAAAATTTCAAAATTTTTCATGCACATTAACGTTTGAATATACCAAAAGATTTGACTGAGTTATTAATACTTAGCCTAAATTAATTAAAACAGTCATTTCTGTCTGAAGCACTTCGTCGTGTTTACATGTACGTAAATCTTCTGTACCATGAAAACTCACAATTTATGATAATAAAACATTTTTAAGAACGCAAGTCAAATTTAATCTCAGCAGGGAAGTCACAGAATACTTCAACTTTGTGAATAAAATTTGCGACGGGCGAAAAAAAACGAAGAAGTGACAGATGTGACGACACTTCTTCTATGCAAGCGAGAAATACGAATATTCTGGCTTGCTGACAGAAAACCCGGCGTAAGCAGTTTACTCGATTCCTTTACGTAAGTGGAAATTACATTCGTTAACCGCGAAGAGTCCGGAGAAGTTGGACCTTAATTATTCGTAGCATTCTCAAGTTTTTCTCCTTATTTAAAAGCAGTGTTATTTGTTTTTGAATTTTTAACTTGAAAAGATTAAAAGATGTATTGCATGGATATTAATTAAATTTTATACATACTTGTATATTTTATGAAAACAATAATTTTTCTCAAATGCTTTAAAGTTATTACAAATATAATTAAATCGGCAAAATTTAGTATTTACTAAATTTAGTACGTTAAATTTATATATCATTAAATAAATTTATTCATCATTATATTATTTACATTTTCTCTGACCATATAGTTTTTTAACATTATTATTTTATCTTTAAAATGTATGGTATCTTTACTGAAATTACGTTTAATTGCGATTTTAAATATACATCTTAAAGTCATAATTCTATGTAGATACTATTTTTTTAATATAAAAAAAGAATGAACAAAAAATGGAAAAAGTACTGAACTACGTATATACGAGAAGTCAGCAACCGCTTTTGACATCAGTTCGTTACGAACGATTCATTCGAAGCTGCACGCAATGCCACCATATGAAGCTGACAGTCGACGGTAGTTATAAAATTAAACCTCGCGAAAACAATATGTTTGTCATCAAGATTTACAGTATTTTAGTTAATGAAAAACTGTGAACAAAATCATAAACTGATGTTATTTATTGTTCAAAAAATTTTTCATCAAAACAAAGCGAAAAAACAAGTTTCTAAACACTAAAGAAGAGTCACAAAGAAAGTTATTTTGTTTTCGTTTTCCTTTCATCAATGCTCTATTTTTCTCAGTCCTTTTATCCCTTTTTTTATCATTGAATGTTTACAATGAGGATTTCATTGGGAAAAAAAGATTCTGCTTCGTTGCGGAATTAAAACGATTCGCCACGCAAAGCAATCCAAAACTATTCATTTCTAATGTAAATTACCCCATTCCCTCTTAGCGTAATTAGTTTCTTTATGAGGAATCTTAATGATTTCTTTCTGATGAAGTAATTATCCTCAATTTACTTAGAGAAAGAATTTTTGAATCAGAACGGAGAAATGACGTCCGTCCTTTCGTAATTCAAAAAATAAAATTTAAATTTAACAAGACACGAATTGACCAAGAAACTCTGTCAGATAAGCTATTCAGAAATTCACGACAATGAGCACTTACAATTACCTGATTCGTACGAGCATGACCACTACTTCCGTTTGACCTTGCAAATATTTCTTACAGATAATCGTGGTACCTACATTCGCAATATTTTAGCACACATTGGTGCAGCTAATGCTCATAATCATTAATGCAATTTTGCGATTTACTAATGATAATAATTAAGGAAGTACTAATAAACGTGTACACAGAATTTCCATTACTTAATTATTTAAATAAAACAATTTCCGAACATATTTTCTAGAGAAAAATTAAAAACAAATTTCAAATCGAAAAATAGTTTAAATAACGATTTAAATATTACTTTTAAATTCACGACTAAATTATATTTCAGGATAATTCGAATCATGAAAAAATTAAAAAGCATAAAAAAATTTATATCATTCGAATTACGGGTTTTAGACTTCCTGTAATTTTTGTAACAATTCCAGAGAATTATTTGGATTGCATTTGCAGACGAACTGTGCACTCATTATCTACGAAATAGTTTTTATCGTTACAATGCAAACTATAAAACGCGATAATACCACTATCAGCGATAAACTCCGTTATTTGCTAGAGTCATAAAACTGCAATAAATTCCATCATCGGCGTAAGATTAACACTTATTGATAAAGACCTCATTGTGCATACAACTTTTCTCTATTCGTTGTATTTACATTCGTGCCAATACTTTGACAAGCTATTCGGCGTTTATATAAAGTGTAAGTATCGTCTAAATAAAATCCAAATATTCAACTAATTCCGTTTAAAAAATACATTAAAAGGCAATAACATTTAATAATAATTGTTAAAAAACGGGTGACTTTGCCTATGAAATTATGTCACTTGAAGAAAATATTAATAATGTCTAATTTTAATATTTCAATTACCGAACAAATATTTATAGTGCTATATAAAAGACGAATCGTGAAATTTGCGACAACGTTTGTAACTTTCTCGTTAGATATTCTTATAAGGTTTTACAGTGCTTTATGAAAATTTGAATAGAAATTCAAACGAAATTCTGTGAAAAGCTACAAAAACCTTGCGATCATTAGCAATGCTTGCAGAAAATGAAGGGCATGAAAGAAGTGCTTGTAAAATAAAGTACTTTGGAAGATTTCGAGATATACATACACTCTACGAGATTTCCATTTCGACAATTGTTTTTGAAACTTTAATTCCGATTTAACTATGATATGACTAACAAAGTAATTGTGCAAGAAGTTGCAATTTTAATATTTTTAAAGGTAAGAAAATGTTACGTATGCGCAGACAGACGTTCAAAACGTATACACTTATTATTAACATGAGATATTTTTTAAGTAGAAACTGTCTTAAAATTATGAATGTTTATTTCATATTATGTGTGCATAATACTACAGTAATTATCTAACATGTTGATTTATTAGTAATATATAGCTAATAAATGTTTTGTATCGAACATAAATAATTGTAATAAAGATCAACATATAAATTATCCAAGCAGTATTTATATTCCAATAAGTCGAGATTAATGGGTTTACGAAACAAAATCATTAGATAAAACACATGAAAATTTAAGTTAATTTTAAATGCAAAAAGAGAGCATTTAATTTAGTGCTAATCAACAGCGCGTTTATTTGAATACATCCACATTTTTGCATTCAAAATAAAATTTCTTACATGACCTCATTTACACTCGGAATAAGCTATTTTAATTTCCGCAGTTGCTTTTTGCGAAAAACAAATTTCTCGAATAGAAGTAACCAAAAATGAACATAACCCAGTTTCTCGTTTGTTTTGCAAACTTGGGTTTCGAAATCGGAGAATCATCTTACATACATTTTACGCATCTACGATATTAAATTGTCGTGCATTTTTTTTAGTTCTTTGCATTTAGACCTACCTTCAGTTTCAGAACTAAAAATATCATTATGAGCTTGGTGTCTGTAATTCGCAATTAGGCGTACGTCTGAAGCCTTTAGGCCAGAAGCTCGGTTTAATAATTTGTTCAAAGCCACGAAATAAGAAGAGTTTTGAATGTTTCGAGCTCGATATTGTTGTACACAATCTGAAAGTCATTAATCGCGTGATTTTACAAGGGCAGGGCGTACCGGTTAGGAGGCTTACAAAAGACGAATTAATTCAACAAAATTTATAGCGCCGCATTGAGAGCGGCATTGCAGGGACGCATGTACGAGCAACGAAGCGGTGGACAACGAGACGGATGCACAGACAGCCTTGTCGAGCCAGCTTAATACTCGAAGCCTACAGAGTAGCCAACTCGTGACAAAAAGAGGAGAAGTGATTTATGATAATTACGCCAACTGTTCAGAGGGTGTTCACGATTCGCAATCAACCGGTCATAATGCTAACTCGTAGTACGTGTAGCGTAATGATTCCTGGAACAGTCATGTAGATGTTGCGGAAGAATTCAACATTAGGCCTCTCTCTCTCTCTCTCTCTCTCTCTCTCTCTCTCTCTCTCTC